>KN499997.1:1215-30920 GCA_000787155.1 Scartelaos histophorus | reverse complement strand
TTGCAATGAATAATTAGGTTCATTCACGCATGTACTCAGACACTGGTGCTAGGTGGGTTAAGTGTCTCGTCCATAGACACAATGACAACATTCATCAGTATTCATCTGTATTCAACTTTTCAAGTTAAGTGTCTCGTCCATAGACACAATGATAACATTCATCTGTATTCAACTTTTCAGTTTATTTCGAGAGCGGGATTCAAACCATCAACCTTCAAATCAGTGCAAACACTCTACCAGCTGAGCTACTGTCACCCCAGTGAGGGAAAAACTTTTAACAGCCGCTGCCAAACCAATTAAAATGAGCTAGTCCTGTTTTAGAAAAGTAGATAAGTGCGTTTTAAAGCAAATAAACAAATCCAAGAGTTATAATTGGTTGGTAGGAGGGCCAAAGAGGACGCCTGGTTGCTAAAGTCATATCCAAAATACAGTATTTTCTTAGAACACTAAATTGGCGGCTGATGCGGAATCCATTGTTGAAGTTTGGGCAATCTCTAAAAAGTAATATTCCGAATGTTTCATAGTAATGTGATGTGCAGAGTCACCTTTGTCCCCGCGCTGTTCCCCAGTTATGATCAGACATTTTATCTCCTCATTTCAGCAGTGATTGATTCGGTACATTTTGTTTCAGAGTTCAGGATTAGACAAACTGCTTCAAATGGGGTTAGGGCTTTGTGACATTTTTCGATTTTTTACTTTTTACACTCATTCCTTTACCTGCAATTTCACAGTTTAAGTCCTGATTTTGTGGTGGTTAAACTGTTGAATTACTATAGGTCATAATGTTTGTGCATCTATAATTTCATGACATCACAAAGTGGAACAGAGGCTTTTGACAGATATGACAATCCAAATCCTACAGCAATCGGGTAAAATAATGCCTATGAAAGAGATCATTTTGAATATATAACTACAGCTATCCAAGAGCAACCTTAGGCTATAAATACAATTAATATTATTGTCTTAAGTCTATAATTACACAGAATCACTCAATCATGTGAATGGAGCTCCCTAGTGTCCATTTTGCTTAATATTGAACTTTTAATCTTCTAATTCCTCCCTAGTCTCATATAAATTTTCTTTCTCTGTTGATATATCCCATTCATAAATATCTCCACACTTCAGCACCCACAGCTCCTCCTTCAGAGCCAATGTCCACTGTGTTCTTTTTCACCCAGACGCTGTGGTCGAGCAGCAGTGGACAGAGGAGATGGAGCGATAAACTCTCTTCTGTCTGAGTTACAAAAGCATTTGTGTCTGATATGAGCCGTTATGAGATAATTGAAAGAGTCTGGAGCAGAAAAGATAGTAATTGAAACGGCAGAAGGAGAACAATGAGGAAGAGTGAGATACTCGGAGCTTGTATCATTATGTGTGAGGATCTCTGCTGGACTTGTAATTATACAAGAGCTAATACATGGTTAAGCAGCAGCATTGCTAATGGTGCCTGGACTGTGTGTAGGTGCTTGATGCTTTAATTTTCATGCAAGTTTTAAATTTAGATACATATTACATATTTTTAAAGTGCATTATGCAACTTTTCTGGTGGATGGTTTGTTGCCTGCTGGTTTCCATGGAAATGTTAAGCTACGCCTGGAATGTCTCATGTACGGCATTAAACTTAAAAGAGAAAAAATAGATTTAAATACACTTTAGGACAGTTGCCATAGTATTTAACAATTAATTCATTAAAGGGTATATAGTACACTGTTTTTGATCTAGGTTATAATGTTGTTTCCTCATCAAAAATAAACCCAGAGTTGTGTTTTCTTTCATTTAATACATGTTTAACACACAACTGCTCCTGCATATTTAAGCTGAGTTCTTCTATTCCACCTTGTGATGTCATGTTGTAGTACAGGAAGTGACTGTTTTTTTAACTCCGTGCACCTTCACTAGAATCATTTGATAATTTCAACCCTGGAATTGCCGATCTCTACTACAAAGTGTAAATAGTAGCCGACTTGAGCCGATTTGACTTGAAAACTACCACAACATGACATCACAAGGTGAAACAGATCAGTTTGAACTTTGAAGATGTAGACAGATTAAAGGGTTACTCGAACAGGTATGAAAGAAATAAAACACAGCTCTAACATTCTGACATAAATTAAAGCTCATGAGAGTCAATTTTGCATTATTATAGGCCCTTTAAACCTATAACATCAGTTAAAAAGTGTTTATTTTGTTCTAATTTCCACTAGAAAGGTGCTCAGTTCATTTTTAAGTGTGATTTCCAGCATACTTATCCCATGTTTGTTCTGTGGACTTTAAATTCAACATCTTCTTCATCAAACAATTATCCCAATTAACTTGTGCTGCCCTGTAGTGTGATTGGGCTCTCTCCTCTTCCTCCTCGGTGTCCACATAACAGATGAAGATGGCGGCTGGTGGCGTGGCGAGTGTTGGATGTGTTTGTCGAGACTGTTAGTCCGTGAACGCCTACATCTCCCTCAGCAGATGAGCCTTGAAATTCATTTTTGAAGAACAAGAAACTACAAACTTTCCTGTCTCTATACAGTCAGTCTGCGTGGCTTTCTTTTGTTTTGGTAAATTGGAGCGTGCTATGTGCTTTCCTGTTCACTGGATGTTTGCTATAGTCTGAATGGCAGTGCAGGGTTGATGTGCTCCTTCCTCTTGATGATTTGAATACATTTGAATACAAGGACGAGACATGTAGACATAAGGAGACTGTGAGGATGCTTTGAAATGTACCAGACATGCTTCCACTGTTCTGCTGGGAAACTTTTTGCATTGGGATTTTTACATTGGGTTAAACCAGGACAAGGACTTTTTAAGTAATGTAAGGACAAATCAATACACTAAAGCATTAATAATGAGTATGGTGCAGTTGGTACAGTACACTTAAAGTTGTATTCACTTTTTACATTCATAATACGTGCATAAAATATTTAAATGTGTCATATTTAAATTAGGACAACATTAGTTTTTTATTACTGTATAGCATCACAGATATTACATGCAATACATATGTGAACTTTGTGTAGTTTAAATACTAATTAGATGCCATTAAGTTGCCATCATCACTTTTCACACCCTCAAAATAAAACTGAAAATTATTCTGAAATTCTAATTTCATAATTCGTGCAAACAGCAAAGATTAATTAGGGCTGTGGAAAATTGTGTGATTAAAAATTGTGTTACTTGGTATTTTAATTAGAATATGATGAGATCATAAGTCAAACTTTATTTTGTTTTTCCCAAAAGCTGCGATGTTATTTCAAAGAGAAACATACTCTTAGATCCAATATCCTCTTATATTTTAGACAGAAACAAATAAATACTAACAACTTCATCTTGTGGTTTTCAACTGTCTTTTGACAATTCACAAAATATTATATCCATCCATCAGCAGTCTAAGCAGAGACTCCCAGACTTCCCTCACCCCGGCCACTTCCTCCAGCTCCTCCGGGGGAACCCCGAGGCGTTCCCAGGCCAGACGGGAGACATAGTCCCTCCAGCGTGTCCTAGGTCTTCCCCGGGGCCTTCTCCCAGTGGGACATGCCCGGAACACCTCCCGAGGGAGGCGCCCAGGAGGCATCCGAACCAGATGCCCGAGGCACCTCAGGTGACTCCTCTCAATGTGGAGGAGCAGCGGCTCTACTCCGAGCTCCTCCCGCGTGACTGAGCTCCTCACCCTATCTCTAAGGGAGCGCCCAGCCACCCTGCAGAGGAAACTCATTTCGACCACTTGTATCTGCGATCTCGTCCTTTCGGTCACTACCCAGAGCTCATGACCATAGGTGAGAGTAGGAACGTAGACTGACCGGTAAATCGAGAGCTTTGCCTTTCGGCTCAGCTCCCTCTTCACTACAATGGTCTGATACAGCGACCGCATCACACCCGACTACCAGATGCTCGCATACGAGCTCCCACCCCAGATCTGGCTCCAGGGTGGAGCCCCGGTAGCACCGATCCAGGCGACGTAACTGGCCTCTGAGTGTTCATCATCATATAGGGCTTTCTTAGTCTGACCCGTCCCCCAGGACCTGTTTGCCTTGGGTGACCCTACCAGGGGCATGAAGCCCCCGACAACATAGCTCCCGGGATCATTCAGGCACTCAAACCCCTCCACCACGTTAAGGTGGCGGTTTGAGGAGGGGAAAATATTATATTTTATTATGAATTATTAACTGCTATGGTAACAGTGCTAGATTAGTGCAATTTTATCTGAAATCCATAAATTGTTTGACCGAAGTAATCTTCTATTGCCTCATTTTGACACTTATATTTTTTATATTCTAAAACAGTTTAAAATCACAGGTTTTTGTAATGGATTTTTTTCTACCAACATTTGATTATTCTGTCTTTCCCCAGACAAGTGAGTACATGTTTATCTTTTGATGCTACATGTCACCAAATGTCTGCCACCTTTCAAATCAACTCCTGTCATATTCCTTCTCTTCCTCCTCCTCCTTTTGTCCCCTCCTCCTCTTCTTCCCCCTCCTTGTCCCTATCCTTCTCTTTTTCCTAATTATTCTATACCTCTTCCTCTGCATTCTCTACCTCTCCCTCCTCATCCTCATCCCTCTCCTCCTCCTCCTCTTTGTCCTCCTCTTCCTCCCTGCGTGGCGCCAAGTGTTGATTAGCTTTGAAACATGGCAGCTGCTCTCCGTCGCTGCAGGACAAATGGATGGGCGACAACAGTGATTGTGAGAACCCTGATGGAGACTTGTAGAGTGCCAGTACAGGAAGTGTGCAAAGATGGCCTCATTATTTATGTATGATTATGATTGGGCTGTGTGCCGAGGTGAGGGTGAACCACTCAGAGGGTTTAACAGAGCTTTAGTACAAGGGCCAATTACGTTCATGCTAATACAGTAAGTAAATACATTAGCTGTGTAGTTTCTGGAACGTGTTTAAAGGTCATATATTATACAAAACTGACTCTGGTGAGCTTTAAGCCTCCTTAAAATGTTGTTACTTCGTCAAAAAACATACCTGGAGCAGTGTATGTGTGTGTGTTGCAGTTTAAAAACACAGGGTGGTACAAAGTGTTTTCTTAAAGAGATAAACGCAGCCTAAATATACAGATTTGGTGTGTTAAACATGTATGAATGAAACACACTCGAAGTATGTTTTTGATGAGGAAACTACATTATAACATAGATCAGAAAATATTGTAATACAGGCCCTTTCATGTATTTGTCAGGTTATACTGTATAAAATGATCTTGAGTGAATATTGTTTCAAATGACTCAAAATGGCACTTTACACTCCCAGAAAATACATGTTTCTTTACACTATTATTCTGAGCAGATGCTGTTTTTTAGTTGTTTGTTTTGCACTATACCGACTGGGACTTGAAGCTTTTTGCCACTGATAACAAATAAAAATGTCTTCATAGCCACATGAATAAATATTTATGTTTTAACTCCCATATGGTGTTGGGATTTAAAGGGCCCATTTTACTCTGAATCTGTGTTATAATGGTGTTTCTTTGAAGTTGTGTTTTGTTTCATTCACATGTTTAACACACAAAACCTGCATATTTCTTCTTTTAAACTTTATCGTGTGATGATGCAGGAAGTGCTCCACTGTGTTTTTAAACTCCACACACTTTCACTGGAATCATTTGGATGATTTAAGCCCTGGAATGGCCAATCTCTACTGAACAAAAATTCAAAGGGCTCTGTTCATTTGAATACTACAGCTTCATGATATCACAAGTAGGGCTGGGTATTGATTCAAATCTCAAGAATCGATTCGATTCCAATTCTTAAGATTAAGGATCGATTATCCCGATTCGATCCGATCTGATCCAATCTCGATTCTGGTTAGTGTTCTTAAAAACATTTTTTTTTAACCTTAACCTGTTTTACATACAACATGTTAAAACTAGCATTAGATTGACATTTAACAGCAAATGATGCAAGTATTGGTAGTTACTGATGGCTGTGAGAGTGGCTGTAGTACTGCGATGGAAACACTTCGCTAGGTGCCTCACTCTCCCAAGCAGATGCGCAATATTCGGGAGTTTGAGACCGGTTGCGAGGTTGATTCTATGCGCAAAGCAGCCGACGTGAGTTAGACCCATGATCCGCACGCACCATATTAGCGCCGGTGTCTGTCACGATGGCGAGAGCAGCAGAGTCTATGGTGCGAGTGGCCACAACGTGAATACCATGGACGCGACTTAGATAAATGTTTACCGGGGGAATAGGCTACTAAAAAATAATTGTATTTATATATATTTAATAATCGATTTTTGGACACGCAAATCGATATTGAGAATTTAATATGCGTATCGATTCAGAATCGGAAAATCGATTTTTTCAACACAGCTCTAATCACAAGGTGGAACAGAGTACTTTATGTATGAGAGATATGTAGACAGACTGATAGTGCAGTTATTTAAACATATGTGAGTGAAGCAAACGCAACTCCAAGTATGTTTTGGGTGAGGGTACAACATTTTAACATGGCACATCATATCATTTTGTACGCTGTGATTAATGCATATAATAGATTATATCATGCTGTTCGCAGTGTGCAAAGCAAGCTTATGAATCAAACGTTTCTTAAATAGAATAGGATGAAAAGCACAGACATCTCCGCGATCTGCAAATGCGCAAGAGCTTTCTTCTTAACTCTTCTTTTTAAACATAAATAAACTCCAGTCAATAGCAGACGTTGGAGGTATATACTCTGCAGACGTATTTATTTTAAACACAATGCCGTGTCATCGCTCCTCCAATAGTTTTTAGGTAAATGTCTTTCTAGGAACCTGGATTTTCTCATTAAGATCATAAGAATTCTCGCTTTTACGCAACAAAATGGGTTATGATCAGGTAAACGCAACAAAAAACACCTTTAGCTTCGATGATTCATTACATGTGTGCGTCGTTCACGGACACTGTATTTGAGTGACAGCTGCCAAAATGAGTGACAGTCCCATTAACTTCTCTCATTCTCTTCGTACCTGACGTTTTGAAGCACACAGATTGGCTCAATTATCGCCAGTATATCTCAAAACGCGATATTGGACAGCCGGCATTCTCTTTATAAGTGGAGTACTGTAAGTCTCATTATGTAAACATGGGCTTGGAGTCGATATAACGTGAAAATGAAGGGGTGAAATGGAACGTAAAACAGTATGGGGGGGGGATCGATACTGCTGAGATGTGATAGTTCTGTATACGCTCAAATACTCTGAGGCGGTGAGCCCCATCAGCGCACTGTTTGAAACTGTGTGAAATTATCAGGACCTTAAGCATGACCTTTCAAAATGCCACATGGGACCAGGGTAATACCGGCCGCTATGGAGGAGCATGATCAGCATAAACACTCACGCTGTAAAACATTTCTAAAAATTATTGGCCATAAAATGATACGGTTTGGAAAGCCTGATCTTAAAGTCTATTATTTCACACTAGTTTTATTCTCACATTTTCTATCTTGGATTTAAACATTAGCTCCAAAATCATAGTTAAATGTAGGTTGGGAAAAATTGGAAATCTAAATCTTGGCAAGCTCCAGCCTGCAGTGAAATGAACAAAAATGAATAATTCAATGTAGATTATTCCCATAACAATAAAATTATTATTATCTGATTGAACAACTACCACGGGACGATTTTAGTTGGTTACTTTTGCCAATAAACAGCAGTTTCAATATTCTCTTTTAGGTGATACTTTTTTTTTATCTTAAGCTCTACACTGCAAATGTTACCAAATTATCTTAATGTGAGTACAGTTCACTTGACAGGTAAAGCAATCTAAAAATGGAACAAGATCTCGTGCTACATGTTGCTTGAACTGAGAAAAAAGCATTTTACTTGTCAAGTTGATTCTACTCAATGTAAAATGTGCTTTTTGCAGTGGAGGCTAGCAGTATGTTTTATGAGGCACATACTCTGCTCTGTATGTAGCCAGACTGACTGACTGGTTAAGGTAACTAGATACACAGCACAATGGTAAAGGCTCTGACTGTGACCTCTTCTATTGATGCTTTGAAAGAAATCCTTCAAAGCGGCCGTCGCAAGCAAGTCAGCTGTCAATCATCTCAGTTAAAGTTAACACGTGGCTTATACCAACCGCCAAGGCACAAAATAATGCACTACAACCAGCAAAATGCAATGTAATGAAGCTGAAACAGTGTATAATAAGAACAGAAATGTAAATCAGTTGAATTAACAACCCTACATTGTTACATATACTGTATTTTTCGGACTATAAGGCACATCTAAAATCATTACATTTTCTCAAAAATCAACAGTGGCCTTATAATCCAGTGGCCTTATGTATGACCTTTGGTTGTGTTTACTAACCTCAAACCGATTTTATGTTGTCCTAATAATGTATTACTCCGCGAGTCAGGAGGAATAATACGTTGGCGACATATAGGGCGACTGTGCAACATACCGGTAGTTCTGCCGTGTGCTGTACAAGGACCCAAAATGCACCTGTTAAGAGACTCACTTTTTGCTGCTGAAGACAGAGTTGGACATGCCGGCGATCAGGGTCTCCAGGAGCACCTCGACAGTGGAGCGGGGCACCCAAGGGGGAGTCGCCAGCATGAAGGACCCCGTAGCAGAGACGTACATGCCAACCTCGTGTTCGCGGGGCAACGTGGGCAGGACCACCTGCACAGACAACAGTTCAGTCAAACTTTGAAAACAACCAACACCAAGTGATCAGAGTGCTCAACAAGTCACAGTGAATGTGTCTGATCTTTAGTTGGGTCTTCAACTTCAAGTCTGGATGTGGTGGGGCCAGATAAACATCAGCCAATAGAAAACGTTTTCTATTGGCTGATGGGCTGTCAATCAAACTCCCTGCTTGTTATTGAGATGTTATTGCTTTGTCTGGAATGTTCCACTGCAGAATTAAACCACACTATCTCAACTATAGGCTACATTACAGGTCACATCTGTGGAGAGGCGCCCCTCTTCTGTGTTGCGGCGTTTGCATTAAAATGCAGTCCCGTGTGTTTTTCCGTTGTGGTTTTTTTGGTGTGTTGTGGGTTTTTTTGGTTTGTTTTGTTGTGTTGTCGCATTTGTATTTGTGCCGTTTGCGTTTGTTCTCAGCTACCGTACATCTCATATAGGGTTTACAATATTTTTTTGCTACTACTCAACAAAAACATCCATATTTTTAACCAACTGTAGCTCTACCAAGTTTCCTCTGTACATCTTTACAATCTTAACGTCGTTGCTTAGGAGTCGTTCATTTGGCAGGGTGCACACATTTCTGACCTATACATGGCTAATCACCTGCTCTGAGCCAGTTCTGCAAAATGAGATAGAGTGTGCATAGTAGAAGCTGCAGATTATAATGAGGGATAGCAGTAAGAGTCTTGTATGGGACCCGAAGGTGGATAGCATACCCACAGAACAGAATTGATAGCCAGCGCGTGGGAGAGGAGGGAGCACTTGGAAATGTAGATGGTTTCTATAAGAATCCTGTAAGTGGAATCGGGAAAGTATGAGAGGATGAAGAATACTTTAAGTGATGAACACGACTTGTAGAGCTGTTTAGAGCTGCAGCAATTAAAGACAATGAGAGCGAGCACGTTGCAAAAATTCTATATGCGTTTTTAAGTGATTTTTGGATTCTTGATTGCGTAACATTTGCAAACATAACTCAAGTACTCTTTCTTAGAATCAATATATAGTATAAAATAATATAAAATCCCTATTTAAACCACAAAAAAGTGTATTTACTGTAGATTCTACATAGGTTACATGTTTTACACAGGGAAGACCCATACCTAGATAGTATTCAGTCTCCTCTTAGATAAAACTACAAATTCCAAATACTATTGCAGAAAGTTATCTGCTTTTTATGAAAACTGGTTACACTGCTTTTTGTGGAAAATGAAAGACCTAAATTGCAATGGGAAATCCTATTTTTGTTGTTTAAATACATCTAAAATCCTATCTCGCTGTGCCACTAAGGTAACTGTGTAACTGCCCCCTCCCACTGTGAAAAGTGACTAGTTTGGGGATTAAACCCACAACCTCCTTGCTGAGACACGAGCGCTCTTAATCAATCGTTCCTCCTGCTGTTAAATTGTAGTAACTGAGATATGTAGCGCCAATCAACCAATTAAAGCGTGCCATATGTTTTAAACTTTTGATTTAGGTAATTTAAAATCTGTAAAAAAAAACAAAAAACCCAAAAAACAGACATAGTGATAAAAAACCACAACGCTTCCTTCTGTATTCATTTACATTTTGCAGCACGTCCCCGCTCTTTCTTAAATTGAGATGGCAGAATAGGAGATGACAACCAGGGATGAAAAGTAGAGAGGTGTGAGCGGAGAGGAGACAGGGAGAGGCGTGGGGCTAAACCTTAGCTGTCAAGATTTCATCAGTGAAAGTACAGCCTCGGGGCACTACCTCCTCCTGCTAGTAACAGCGGATTAATCACCGACGCACACACGGACGCACACGCACACACACATACAGTGGGACGCAGACGGAGGCGCACACACACATGCACGCACTCGAGAGTAAGACAGTCTTATCTCACAACACTTTAACTGGGATCTGTAGGCTTACTGCGGGATATAGATGAATTGATGCGCTCAGTTGTGTGAAGCGTGCGGTAATTGGCAGACAGACAGCGGCGTAAGGAAAGGTGCGGAAACATTGTGTCAGCAAATTAGCCATAGCAGCGGTCCGTCTTCCCGTCGCTCGCTAGTTTGTGCCATGGAGACTTCAGTGGCCGTCGTGTTCCCTTGTGCATTGTTAGAAGGAAACCCAGTGCCGGCTGTATCTGGATTCTGTGCTGAGCGGAGGACAGCAAAAATGTAACCTGTTCAAATGAAAACTGACTATTAAAGTGTTTAATTTGTCATTCTATATTATGCAGAATTGTGAGTTTCTCCATAATATAGCCATGTTAAAATGTTTCCACCTGTCTAAAAGTATCTAAACTTGCGAATAACTTGAAAACTACCATATTTTGAAAGCATTTTGAGCTTTGCAGATGTAACTCTAGGTATATTTTTGATGAAGTAACAACATTATCAAATTATAACATATCTTAGAGCTCACAAGAGTCCATTTCAGGTAATATAAAAAGCTTAAATCCACATCTACACAAAGGAAAGTGCAAACATGGCGAAAAAAACCCACAATGGCAATAGCCTTTTAACAGTCATTTAATTGACTTGATTGATTTAGGTGCTTTGTGACGGTCATATATATTGGAAAGATTTTAAACATCTGGACCAGTCAGAGTCAATATGTATCAATAGAAAGCTCAGATCAATCGGGCTTATTGAAAACTGCTAATGGACTGGCTAACAAGCTGAGAGAAGCGAGAGAATGCCTTTTTATTCTTACAGATGTGTTGAAAGTACTTCGCAACTAAATGTCAGATGTCCAGACAGCGCCTTAATAACCCCATAACTTCTAACATTTATACTACATTTACATTTGTAGGATATATTATGCTCCAAATGTGTAAAATGTCTTTAAATCAAACCATCTGCATGTTATAACAGTGTTTTGTTTTTTTTTATATATTTGAGGCCTTCATCCGTGGGAGCTGGAATCGCACCGCCAACCTGTCCCCAACTACTAAGAGCTACTGTCGCTGTTTTATAAGAACCAAATACTTTTTAGCAACACTATTACTTTGTTAAACCACTACCTGTGCAATGTTAATATAAAAAATACCTATATAGTTTTCTTATAAAAATAATACTAAATATACTAAATAAGCAACACAATTATAGTGCATCCACAAAAAAAGCTAAAAATACTCCACCCCCCCAAAAAAAATCCTCTTTGCCGATATATCGAAACAGCAGCTCATAATACCGATACTGTATCACCAACTTTAGCATCATGAGGAATCAATATTTTTTTCATATTTACTACTATGTACTTTTGGCATTTGATTATAAAGTGCTCAATATTGTCTGGGTATCCGAAGATGGATTAGCATGCTAGTTGCTGCTATCTTTATCATGCAAAACGCTCTGGTCCCTGTGTGAGAATAGCTTATAAACACATTTTGATGAATAATTAGGATGGTTTGAGTTCAGAAAAAAGTTTGGACCATTGCAAACAATTTAAAACAAACTGGGACGCCCAAAAGAAACATTATTATTCATACCTTAACACCTCGGCTTCCTCTGCATTCCTTCAAAGTCCCTCATAACAGTCCAAGTCTGCTGGGAGATGTTTTCATTTTCTTTGATATGAATGGTAGTTTAAAAACAAACTTGGGAGATGGTTTCTTTTATTTGTTCCTGTCAGTGGAGGAGGTAGGAAGAGGAGGCAGACGCTAAGCCATAGTCCCAGAGCCCAAACTCTTCCAATTTCTGCATGCATCAGTTTTGCGAGGCTGCAGTCCTCCTTATTGTTCCCAGACACAGACAGATTTATCAAGCCCACCACGAAGACTGAGAGGTAAACAGAGCTCGGCTGGACAGTAAAAGAATGGAAACCAGACCCACAAAGAAATATTGCAACATCTCATAGCGGCTTTACTGTCTGTGAGCGTAGAATTTTAACTCGCCATTTTTGTTTGATAGTATGTCAGAAACTCAAAAAGTTTTAGAGAGGCTATAATGGGATGGCTAAAAATGTCCAAACTTATGGTTACGGACTTTATAGTTGTGAGGTAGGGCCAGATACTAAACAATTGAGATATGTAGTGCGAGTTTTGTGAGTCAATGTGAGTTTTTGTCTCATCTGCGAACTGTAACTTTACAATTATACCTTTTATGGGGCTAAAGATCCTAAATGCAACCACGAGAGGTCAGTAACTAGATATACAAAGGCTTTTAAATTGTCTGCACCCATTTTTGAGCCATTCTTTCTCTCACCCCGATACTAAACCTGATATTGACAGAGAAACAACTCTTTGGGACGGTCACAGCTAGTTTTTTTCCACATGGTTCTCAGCCAAAAACACTAGATAAATTGTCTTTCCCTGACTGTTCCTTGCTTATGCTTCTCATCTGGCAAAATTACTCTTCTACAAACAGCTGCTTTTACAATAACACCACTAGGACATACAATATCATTTATCAAGTTTATTGATCTTGGCACTGTTTTGTATTGCTTTATGTTTGCTGCTGTGATGTAGGTTTACCAAGGGGCCGTATTAAGATCCTATTATCCATTATTCATGCTTTTTCAAACACTTTTGGATACTTTAATCTGATTCTTGCACCACTATGACATAAAAAGCTAAAAAAAAAATGCTTTTAGTAGATTTTATTGTTTTTTTGTTTTTGTGCGCTGATACTTTGCAGTGACATGATACTGGGGTGTTTTGCATGTATGTGTATGGGGGAATGTTCAGCAATTACCAAGGAGACACAATACACACATTTTAAAATGCAGCCAAAAGGGTCAGATGGGAAGAAAAAAAATGCTAAATGGATTTAAATAACAAATCAGGAGTCTGTGAATAAAAAAAATATTCATGGTCATGTTTAATTGTTTTATTTTGAAAAAAAAAACAAAAACAAAAAAAGAAAAACTATTGGCTAACACTAGCTTGCTTGTGATTATATTGTTTATCGTCAATTCCAACTATGTCATTCAGATTATGTTAAAATAAAACTTAGATTAGTCTAAAAATGTCACAGACAGAGCAGTGCCAACAGTTAGCATCACACCCCGGGGAATGTTGATGACATCAGCTGCAATAATACGACTTAAAAAGTGCTTTGAGGTCATGTAATCCATTATTTAAACTTTTTTTAAACACTTCTTACTGCAGTTTAACAATGTCGAAAGCTAAAAAGTTACATTTTGCTGATTTAACTGCAGCACTTCCAGTTTCCTTTTTGGATCACAAAGTAAGGCCAAAATACATTTCTGCTCTTTTCCCAAATTCTGGATGTCATCAGTCCTTGACCTCTTTTATATGGTCTTTGGCTAATCTTCCCCTTCACTAACTCTTTCATCTCTCCTCCTTTACTGCTCCCTGTGCCGCTTTGATTGTGTCTGTTACAGCGAGTGTAGCCGGCGCCTCTTGAATCGTCTCTGTCAGACCGAGTGAAGACTACAAACCTCTGCACTGGGGAACACGAACGCTGCAGCATAACTGTCTCAAAACACTTTGAAATTATAAATAACGTTTTCTCTCTTTAAATTGAATCACATAGACTTTTTTTTAATTAGTGGTGCGTCATGATAGTGTCTACTAAGGTATTTATTAGGCTACACTGTGAAAAAACAGCTGCTAAACTGGGGCAGTGCCTGTTGACAAAACAAAAAACATAGTAGTAGTAGTAGTAGTAGTAGTAGTAGTAGTAGTAGTAGTCGTCGTCGTCGTCGTCGTCGTCGTCGTCGTCGTAGTTGTAGTCGTAGTTGTTGTAGTAGTAGTAGTAGTAGTAGTGGTACTGGTAGTAGTTGTAGTAGTAGTTGTAGTAGTTGTAGTAGTAGTAGTAGTTGTTGTAGTAGTTGTAGCAGTAGTAGTAGTAGTAGTAGTAGTAGGAGTTGGAGTAGTTGGAGTAGTAGTTGGAGTAGTTATTGGAGTAGTTGGAGTAGTTGTAGGAGTAGTTGGAGTAGTTGTAGGAGTAGTTATTGGAGTAGTTGGAGTAGTTGGAGGAGTAGTTGGAGGAGTAGTTGGAGGAGTAGTTGGAGTAGTTGGAGGAGTAGTTGGAGTAGTTGGAGGAGTAGTTGGAGTAGTTGTAGGAGTAGTTGGAGTAGTTGTAGGAGTAGTTATTGGAGTAGTTGGAGTAGTTGTAGGAGTAGTTGGAGGAGTAGTTGGAGGAGTAGTTGGAGGAGTAGTTGGAGTAGTTGGAGGAGTAGTTGGAGTAGTTGGAGGAGTAGTTGGAGTAGTTGTAGGAGTAGTTGGAGTAGTTGTAGGAGTAGTTATTGGAGTAGTTGGAGTAGTTGTAGGAGTAGTTGGAGGAGTAGTTGGAGGAGTAGTTGGAGGAGTAGTTGGAGTAGTTGGAGGAGTAGTTGGAGTAGTTGGAGGAGTAGTTGGAGTAGTTGTAGGAGTAGTTGGAGTAGTTGTAGGAGTAGTTATTGGAGTAGTTGGAGTAGTTGTAGGAGTAGTTGGAGGAGTAGTTGGAGGAGTAGTTGGAGTAGTTGTAGGAGTAGTTGGAGTAGTTGTAGGAGTAGTTATTGGAGTAGTTGTAGGAGTAGTTATTGGAGTAGTTGGAGTAGTTGTAGGAGTAGTTGGAGTAGGAGTAGTAGTAGTTGTAGTAGTAGTTGTAGTTGTAGTTGTAGTAAGAGGGGGAGAGGGGCGGAGTCTGGAGGTATGAGACATTGTGATTAGTCGAATAGGTATCCACACTTCAACTCCAAAACATACTTATTTTGCGACTGCAAATTTATGTTGTCTGTGCAAAAACTGCCAACATATACAGTATGAAATAATATAAGAATGATAATAAAGGTTTTAAAACACCTAGTGGTTATTTGTATTTAATAATATTCAATTTAGTATGTTGGGTTACCTTATGTTGTTGGTGAGTGTTTTGTGTTTGTTAAAGGATGTTACCTCCGTCTCGATTTATTCCATGAGAGACAACAAAGTATTATCGTAATATCCTGGATAAAACTGTGATTAATGTCAATATTAAAGATGCAATATGTAACTTTTCTGGTTTTGTCCATGGAGATGTGCTAGGGAGATAACTTTCCCTGCAATGGACGACAATATGGCATTAAAATTGCTTATTGTTTAATTTTGGGTGTTCTTTATGCTGCTGTAAGTGCGTCTACCTCTCCGCAAATTGTATCTGTACGTCGGCTCGGTGCTTTTCTCCATAGAAATAGATAAGTTTAATATCGTACTATGAAAAATTCCAAGCAAAGCAACATCCAGTAGTAACTTTAAACCTTAAAAGTTTCTACAGCCCATCTCTGTATTGTTCGAAAGGGCTTGTGAGTTTGAGCGAGATATTGGGCAGCTTTTGACAGTATCTTTGTGATTGGAGGGAGCTATCTGTCACCTGTCTGATCTCTGAGTGAATGCTGTATCTGTTTCTTTGACTAATCTCTCCTGAATGCTCCTGTCCATCTCCTTGTTATCAAGACTCCTGCAGAGCACGAGCCTCGATGGCTGGATATCTCTTTCAAAACACTCCTCAATTTTTGAACCTTTTATGGAATCTCAAATACTGTTTATCGGATTTGTAACATCAAATTCGCACCATTTTCACTTTTCTCATTCGGTATGTGATTGTGGGTGGTTTTATTTGACGTGCTTTTTGTGGCTCAAGTGTAAAAGATCGAACTGATGTTTATGTAAATGGATTAAAGCTCCGGTATTACAAAACACGTGAGCTTTTATCGGTGTTAAAATGCTGCTACATCATCAAAAACATATCTGGAGTTGTGTTTTGTTTCATTCCAGAGCTGAAATGATCCTATTGATTCTAGTTAAGGTGTGTGGAGTTTAAAAACACAGTGGAGCACTTCCTGTATTACCACCTGATATCACAAGGTAAAACAGTGTGGTGTTTTCCATTCAAGAGAAGAACTAAATATGCAGGGTTTGTGTGAATAAAACAAAACACTACTCCAGGTATGTTTGTGATGAGAAAACATTATAGCAAAGACAAGAAAATGGTGTCATATTGGCCCTTTAGCTAATATGTAAATTATACTGAACTGAACTGAAGTGTAGCCTGGTAACTTTCAATTTTGTAGAGCTATGTTCAAGGCTCATCTTGAATACTTTTGTGAATTGCTTGAAAGGACATGGTGTTCTAACATTGTGCATAAGGTGGCAGTAAATTATTATTCAGTGTATTTTTGTGGTGTAGATTTATATATAGTTTCTCAAAATATGCACATTTTACTTAAACTAATATCAAATATGGCCATTAGTGCACTTCACCAGTATTCCGGGATTACACCAAGAGCATCTTCATCAGCCTGTGTTTCCCAGAAGATTCACTGTAAGCCCCAATTAAGGGTAAAAGACTTGGAAAAGCTTTATGGATTTCAATGCACAGATGCTTAGGCTCTGTCTCGTGTATAAACTGTGTGCATTATCCTTGAACACGTCATTGCTAAATGTTCGTGCGGCAAAAGTCTGAATGAGCAGGCGGCAGGTGCACTCAAACTGCTGTAGATTCCTCTCAATCAGCCTTGGCCATGGCCCCATCCGATACTATGGGAGCGAGCTGAGGCCAGGCGTTCCTATCCAGTATCGTATATATATAAACACATACGTGGGCTGTGGGCAGGGGCAGGCCTAATTGAAGGGCCATTGATTATAAGGTTATCTGAGAAGGAGAGGGCGGGCAGATCCATACGCACTGGCCACAAAAAGTGTAGATGTCTATGTGATCGTGGGACGGGTACAGCAGTTTGTGAGATAAATGAAAGCGAACTGTGGTTTCGTTCTGTAAAATATTTTTGTTCTCTTCTCTGGTCCCTATACTTTCCAGATCGACTGTTTGATGGGACCAAGACCAGCAAATATCCATAGTTATGATAGCCCCATCCTACCCTATACTGCTAAAAAGATACCCAAAATAATATAAACCTAATTATATTCTTACATTTTGTACATGAAACCCAATAGGTCACTAAAATATTAACAACATGTATGTAATTTTACTACTCTGCTTCTGCTACTGCTACTACTACTGTAGTGTAGTAGCAGTAGTGGAATATTGATTTAGCCAAAATCCTAACCAATAAATTAAGGAATAAGCATCTTTCTAAATCTCGAAGAGCAGGGCAAGCCAATACTATTAATATTACATTGCCCATTTACCAGTCTGTATTGTTTAGTGTTTCTTCTTGGTCCATTTTATGTAATGGCCCACAGCTGCAGTTGACTCCTGGTCTGGGTCAGGACATACCTCCATTACTTCCTCCAGCCTTTTCTGTGCAAAGCTTTTATCTTACCCCATTACACCACTTTGTAACATGACTCCAGTCTGACAAAAAGACGCCTGTATTTATGTTTAGATGTTTAGATTGCTGAAATATGCAGCTATGGGGTTTTCCATTGTACATTTTTAGAACCAGTACAATACAATATCAACAGTCTGCCATTAAAACAATACACAATATAATTTTAAGGCTAGTGAAAATAAAGTGGGTATATAGCACACCGCCTTAGGACTGCTCCAGATGCATTGTCCCACTATATTATATGTAATCTAGATCCTTTGTTTTTAATCCTAAGGGAGATCAAATGGAGTCAGTTGCAGTGGGACCGAGGCTGGTCTCTTGGGCAGTCCATCAGAAGTAGGCCTCTGTCCCCTTTTAAAAGACTTTGTTTTTATTGAACTCCATCACTTTCCTAAAATAGTTTCTCATCATTTAATGTGTTTGGGGAAGTCAGAAGGTCCCTCCTGCGCTGTTTATGCGTGGAGCTGTCCGTGGTGCTGATCTGCTTTCCTCCAATAAAACATGGCATATAAAGTCTCTAAATGTCGCATTTTTATACACAGTTAAATCCTGATGTAGTCCTGACCATAATGGTTAGGTATAGTCCTTATTTTAGCTATTTGCCTGGGGAAGATCTAGTTTCAGACTGGGTGATCTGATTTTACATTGTTACTATTCAGCCGTCTTCAAATTACATCCTTCTTCTCCCCTTAGGACAGTTTTTGTTTGGATGAAGTAATTGAATTAATGAATACCCCTTGTCTCGTCTTGTTCTCATTTGAATAAATCTTGATACTGAAAAAAAATACAGACATTAAACAATAAAACTCTTTTTTAAAAATAGTTTTAATAGAATAGTCCTAATACCAGAACTAGTACAATACCACTGTTTCTGGTGATAATAGTCTATTGTATTGTCTACAGATATTTTTGTATTATTATTATTGTAGTATCAATCTACCTTGATTGATACTACCTAGTTTCATGTATTGTAGTGTGAGTTTGCCCCTCTACACATATATTATAAAAGCAGCTCAGACCACTTTGCGTTATCTGCCATCTGCATATTGTCATTAGAAAGGTTTGTATCCATTGTGAGGCTGGAAGTAAAAGGCTGATGAGCTGTTGTTAGCAGTGCCGTCATGTCAAATACCTTCTTAGAAATTCTTTACAGCAAAAAAAATGCAATATAAAGTGATGAATGAGTTTGAACTGTGTGAAATGAACCAATTCTGTCTTTTGTATTGCTCAACAGTATGGAGTCTGACAATGAACCAAAAATGGACACTTTCAATTTTTCACACTAATTTCTTATTTTTGCTGTTTTGTACTTAATATTGACCAGCACGTCGCACACATTTTATCACCCAGCTCATTGCAGGCTGTAAAAACTGGTTATATTACTCCAAAGCTATAAATACTAGAGGCATACTTCCTATTTCCTGTTTGTCAGAGGCGGGCACTCTTGGACACTGGCATCTCTCTGTACTCGCAGGTCCAGGGCGTGAGATAAAAGAAGGTTTGTGTCTAAGTATGGTGTGTGTGTGCGTGTGTGTGTGTGTGTGGGCAGCCATGGCAACGGGAGATGGGAACAAATGAATAGGATGGTGATGAGGGGACGTTTCCCACTGCAGATTAGGACAGATTGTTTTTCCAATAAAACAGAACATCCTCTGCTTCCTCCTCCTCTCCCTCACACTGTTACTCCCCGGGAGACACAAACATGGAGGCTGCCATGGGTTAGCAGCAGGAGAGAAAGATAGTAAAAAGTCTCAGCTGTTGCACTTTTTTTTGTTTTGTTTTACTTTTTTTTTTGCTCGCTGAACTTTTAAGATTACTATTGAGAACTGTTTGGTCAATATTTAGTTTCTCTAGGCGCTCACCTGAAGAATCAATGCTAGTGTCAAGGGTTGGTGTAGTAGTAGGGCTCCAAATCTGAGCTATTTCAGTTACATTGGTTTTGAACAACTTTGCTACTGAAATATCCTTGAAAATAACAAGCAGCCTTGGTTATTTTTTTAAACGAATCTACTAAATTTTTATGGAGGGGCGGGGAGATGATTTGCCTTAAGCTCTAGTAGGAAAACAAGATACGTGTTTTATGGAGGGGCGGGGAGATGATTTGCCTTAAGCTCTAGTAAGAAAACAAGATACGTGAATGTGGGTTTGCAGTACTCTTTTTTTTTTTCTGAAGAATACACTTTTTGGTGGTTGCTCTGTGTATAGAATGAACCGTAAACAAGTCTCTCACCCCTAAAATTATTAAGTACATTTTTCAGTTAGTCCTGCTCATATTTCTTGTTAAAAATCTAAAAAAAATTGTTTAATTCAATTTGGTATTTCAGTTTTTGACAGTGTTTGCTAATATTTGCTTTGTGTCACTATTGTTACCATTAGAGAAACATAGAAACATAGAACATACCCAAGTAGTACAGTAATACATTGTTCTTAGATGGTTTGTTAGCATTTATACTTTACAAGTGTTTCTTTTGCTCAGAAATGCAATCATTCTCTCTGTGACTAGGATTTCATCTCCACAAATATGACACAATAACAATAGCAATAACATAATATATTTGTGTCTAAAGAATTGTCCTAAGATATTTTTTGTTTCAGGTAATATTTATGATTTTTTTTTTGTATTAAAAAGGAAACCTATTTATTTCTATTTACAGAGAAAAAGGCTATTTTTGTTTGTTAATTGATTTGGGGGAGGAGCCTCGTACTTTAAAGGAGGGTTGCTTTCTGCACAGAGGCAGTGTGTGCTGAGGAGGAGAGCTCGGTGCATCGCAGGCACCAGCTCAGGAGCTTAATAAACTACCACAACCTGTAAATATTCACGTTTTTTCCTAATTTTTCCACTGTTTTGCGCACTTCTGTAAATAAAATTTTTGACTACGCCATATTATTTGTTATTGGAAAAAAGAACCCACGACAAATAACATTCCCATGAAGAAAAGCAGGCGGCGAATCCTCCTCTAGAAAAGTTACGCGGAGCACCTTTAAAACGGCTTGCTCTTGCGCAGTAAAATACCCTTTCAACATGACGCATTACAACCACAATCCATATCTCTCTATTATTACCCCATCCCGGACATGTATATTCTAGGGAGCGCATTGACCCCTGTTATCTGTGTGTGGCTGTGGGACTGTGCTTCAGTATGCAGGACAGAGTGTGGTGTCCTCCCCTGGGCCCACAGTTTAGTATTCAGGATGTGCTGTGCAGAGCTAATCCATGGCATCAGCCCTCTGCAGGTTTAGGCTCTTCTCTCTTTTACATGCAAATGGCCACACATGCACGCACACATGTTGGGTTTTCTTGCTTATTGGGGGATATATCACTGACTTACATTCATTTCCTGGACACCAATTGTAACCTTAAAGAACCTATATTATGCTTTTGTTATAATATTGTACAGGACGTTCTTCATTGTGTTTTTAAACTCCATACACCTACACTAGAATCGTTTGGATAATTTCAGCCAATCTCTACTGAACTAAAGGTAAAACGTAGCTGTTCCATTGTGAAGTACCACTACATGGCATCACAAGGTTGAACAGAGCACTTTGAGCTTTGAAGATATAGACAATAAAATAAAAATAATAAAAGGATTACTCAGACATGTGTGAATGAAGCAAAACACACTCCTTTTTAAACACAAAAGGAATAAGCATAATCTAATCTAATAAAAAAAATGCTATTCTGTGCCATGACGTGAGAGTGTATAGAGATTTTAATGTGATAAATCCCCACTGACATATATGAAGGACGCACATCTGCACACATCCCTGCAGCATTGGTTACTCATCCCCCTTTTCTTTCTTCCCCTTTCTTTCTTTCTGGGTCGCAGGGGCACAAAACATGATCTGTGCATCACCTCTGGGATCAATGCATCTATTTGTAAAAGACTGGAGTTACCTTTGTGCTCTTTGACTCATCTTCAATCAATGTTAAAGGCTCATAGTTCTGGGTTAATGGAAAAAAAAGTGATTGCATTGAAAAAATACCACATATATTGGCTTTAGGGATGGTTGGAACAGTGTTGGAGAGGCCAGTAGCACAGATTGGTAGCCACAGCAAGAAAATAATGCATTTTTTTTAGTGCTAATTAAATGTATTTTTGATTCAGTTTTGGCTATCTGGATATTTTGACAGATAGACATTGCAGTCTGAGGAGATGTAATCGTTTTTAGTGTCGGTAATAAGCAAAAAGGCACTTTGCTGTGAACAGTGCAAACTGGTGCTTCGGCCCTGTAGTGATCCCCGGTGCGATGAATTATAGAGAATTGTGATTCCGCTGTGAGAAAACTTTCCCTGGAGCAGACAGCGGCGAGGAGCTGGTGTACATGATGAATCTGTCCGGGGTAAAAGTTTTGTCCAAAGATGGATGGAGATGACGCTTCGCTGGCGAGGGTGGGGGAGGGGGTGATAGAGGGTCGGAGCGGGGCGCTGGGTGAATATGGCACATTCGCAAGATGTATGTCTGCTACTGAACTCATCTTAAAGTCAGATTCCACTTTAACTGTCATTATAACTCCAGACTGTTTACATGGGGAAAATACAAACAGTGGCCGGTGGCACTTTCAGAAGGATAGTGCGGTGGTTAAGCCCGCTGCTGTTTGAATGATGCTCCTTAAATACACCAAATGCATCTAGAGACATCAATATTTATGCATTTCATATTATTCTCTTGTGCAAGTTAACTTTGTTTTATGTAAATTATTGCCATTTTCTGTCTTTACTCTAGTATTGCTTAACATTGGATACTGGCAGATACTTAAAGTCCAAGTATTGATATCTGCGCCTTCTTTTTACATCACAGAGAGTGATCTGATTAGGTGTCAGCTATTTAATAAAGAAAGGTAACATTAGTGTCTCTATACATTATTTGGGTTCATATTATCGTACTTTTCAGGCTATAAAGTGCACCGGATTATAAGGCGCAGTATCAAATAATATGTCAGTTGTGTCAGTGTCCACACATAAGGAGCATCGGATTATAAGGCGCAATAAGAGAAACAAAACGAGTGCCGGATAAATCGAACTTTATTCAGGTCATTTACAATAACTCTCAGTTGTAGCTAACACAGAAATACAAGTTTAACAGTTGGGTGATTTGGATGCACTCTTAACAGGTGCATTTTGGGTCCTTGTACAGCACACGGCAGAACTACCGGTATGTTGCACAGTCGCCCTATATGTCGCCAACATATTACTCCTCCTGACTCGCCCACTAATACGTTATTAGACTAATGTGGACAACATAAAATCGGTTGGAGGTTAAACACAACCAAAGGTCATACATAAGGCCACTGGATTATAAGGCCACTGTTGATTTTTGAGAAAATGTAATGATTTTAGATGTGCCTTATAGTCCGAAAAATATGGTAGATCAATTCTCGTTTCTTCTCGGGCTTCCTGTTGTCCCAAATGATCAGTCAGTACTTTTTACTTCAAATGTAAGTAATTCTGCCAAAGTGAACGTGCCAAATCTTATCTCTCCTCCGATGGTGATCATTATAGCCGACTATCAGAGCTAACTACTTCAACTTAAACTATAATCCTGCATTTTCTGTGTATTGAGTCATTCTCTTGGTAACTCATTCTCCGCTGAGTGCTGACATTACCAGTAAATGAAGACTGTATAACTGCATCACTATCAGGTCACCCCGCTGTGGCTCCTCTGCCCACGTGTAAAGCTCTCCTCTCTCACCTCCCCATTGACCGAATGGTAAACTGATACTTTTATTTAGTGCTGTTCAAAAGGTAGGGACTGCAAACTCGAGATAGACCTGCACAGCCTGATCACTTGGCAAGCACTGGTCTATTTTTCTAGCCAATCTTTATTTTAGTGCATTATACATTCAGTAGCAAACTGATAGTGGGATGGTGCGCGGTCAAAGGTCATACGGCGAGGTTAGCACTTAAAAAGAAATTGTATTGATTTTTAGATTGCTTCCAGGACCTGTCTTCTGTCTCGCATTACTACCCATTTCTAAGTGTTTGATTTCTCTGCCTCTGTGCTACTTAGCAACGCACCTCAACACCCAGTGGTATTGTCATTGGCAAAGGGATGAAGACTCAATTTCAGAGATATCACCAGTTTTCTTGCTGAGGATGCCAGGTAGAATAAAGGTGAAGGAGTTTTTTGGCATATTTTTGGGCTCAGAGTGTTCTCAGTTTCTCACATAAATATTTGATCCGGATTCATCAAAAATAAATGTGTTTGGAGACTTCTCTACATGCTCACAACAGACCCTCCACTGTTTTACTGCCAAAGAAGGGGCGACCTCGAGGCAGGACTGGCCACCTCAAACTTACAGTCTGTAAGTATGTTTTCTCCACAAAGTCTCCCAAAATAACACATGAGACTACAAGCAGCGATGCGTCTTTGCAGTGGTGAAAGAAGTATTCATTTTTGTTAAGTAAAAGTATAGATATCGGAGCACAAGAATACTCAAGTAAAAGCAAAAGTATCACTTGAATAAAATAAACTTAAATAAAAGTATCAAAGTACCTGTTTAAAATTGTACTCAGAGAGTAAAAAAATAAGTATTTTGCACAGATTTCAAGATCTGATAAAGATTCAAATATAGTCTTGATTCTGGTACAGATTTTTGCAGAGTTTTGTTCAGCAGAAATAATTTAATTGAGAATATTGCTTTTTTATTCATATATTTTTATTTGCTCAGACATTGAACATATTGAAAATAACCCTCTCAGGCTTTTCAGCATGTCTCAAATTGTCATAAAAAGTAGTTTTACTTTTCAGTCCTGTTAAAGATGTAGTGAATTTGTACTTAAGGCACAGTAAAGTGTTTTAAACGTTGTTACATTCCACCTCTACATCTTGGTTCCATTCATAAAACATGGTGACATTTGAAAATAGCTACACCTTAATTCGTCTGGAACTTTTTCTGCTACTTTGAAAATCACACATCCTGTTATCTGCTTGTTTCCACGGAGATAAATGTGTTATTATAGTGTTATCTGTGAAACAGCAACAATATCCTCATGGGAACATAAGATCAGGTGCCTCCAATGGAAAAGCTACATTGTGTGACTTTAAAGGGCAAACATGCTATTTTCTGATCTATGTTCTAATGTTATTTCCTCTTCAAAAACATATCTGGGGTTGTGTTTTGTTTAGCACACAAACTCTGCATATTCACTCACACAGAAAACACCTTGTGATGTGGGAATACAGCAAGTAATCTGTTATTAAACTCTCTACACTGGGGTTCTCAGACTTGCGGCCCATGGGCCAAATGGGGCTAAATGAGGCCCCCCGACATCATTTCTACTGGTCAACAACAAGTGGCCTACTAATAAGATGCATAAATGCAGAAGAATTGAACTACATTTCCCATAATATACTGCTGCCTGTAGTGCCAATTCAGCTCCTTCCTGCCAGGGCAACAGTGGCAAAAAACAAACAGGACAGAGTGCGAGGGGCAGACAGCACCTCTGCACAGACTTTGAAAATTACTCCAACCAAGAAACGCGTGGACTGTGAAAACAGAAGCTTCAGAAACAGATGGGAGTGACTGTTAAAGCAGAGGAGCAGCCTCATGAGCTAAGGCCACAGTAAATGAGGAGAGAAGTAGTTTACCATGGCACTGTATAGTGCAGTAGTACTTAATACTCAAAGGGTGATGGTCTGTTGCCTAAGTGTCTTTGCAGAAGAAAAGATTAACCCTAAATCACCTCCAACCACCACCCTTCACAAGCATTAATTTAAAAAAAATAGAGGATTTGGCCTTTATTTAGTACTACTTCATATTTTATTGTTTGTTTTGTCTTATTGTTTAATTCACATGCCAGCCACATGGCCTTCTGCAGTAGCCTGTTATTTATGCAGAAATGTGAATGCACAAAAATAACATAATACATGATAAAAGGAAGCAAAAGATTAAAATGGCAACGTGAGTGTTTGTTATTTTCTCCTGTAAACTATGATTTATTGCCTGTGGGAATCAAATATAATGAGCGACACAGAGAGAGAAGTAGGGCTGAAGAATATATCTTAAGCATATTGATATTGCAAATAATCCATAAAACAAAGTGTAGAAATATCTAGGCTTCTGATTGGCTGCTGTAGCCTGGTGACAGCCAATCAGCTACCAGGGATGATTTTGAAGCCGTAACAATCCAGCATTCTAACACTGCTCACAAGACTGGTCCGTTGTATTTTGACCAAAAGCAGAAGTAGGAAACAAATTGAGGGGGAGGATCACAGCTTTGAAACGTAGGGCCTCTATAGATTTGCAGATTACTTTTATAAATATAACATAATTGTTTCAATCAAAGTAATTTCCCTTGTGGATCAATAAAGTTCGTCTACGTCTAAGCATCATATTGCAGATTGTATTTTTTGGTTGACACATGCTCCTCTCTGTATCTCTCTGTTGTTTTGGCTGTCTCCAATAGACCACTATCCCTTTATGGTTCCAAAGATGGCTGCCAACTCTTTTGCTTCCTTCTCCTCTCTACCCCGGTGCCAGTCTTTAGTTCGCTCCCCCCTTCACCATGTCGGCACCCCTTTATTAGTTTTCTTTGCGTGAGATAGTGGTCTACTTTATCATATATACAATTAGCAAGGTGAATTGGAGTCCTGCAGGCCCTGTACTGGCGCATACTGTACTAGGTCTGTGCCAGGCGAGTGCTGCCAGCCATTTGTCTCAGGTCCTCTGTGGTTTCATGGAGGAATGGATTTTGCTTTTCTTTCTCATTCTGCCCAAAATCCGCCCCTCTCCTCTCTGCCAATGTGTTACTGATAATCATTTTGTTCCTCCGCTAATGTCTTCATACCTCAGAAGGAGGAGCATATGTTCAGAGCATTACCCATTTTATCTGCCTG
The DNA here is from genome assembly GCA_000787155.1 of Scartelaos histophorus. Taxonomy (NCBI): domain Eukaryota; kingdom Metazoa; phylum Chordata; class Actinopteri; order Gobiiformes; family Gobiidae; genus Scartelaos; species Scartelaos histophorus. Next base: position 4,259 of record KN499997.1, on the reverse strand, counting down.
CCTTTTACCCAATTGTGTGACATTTACAAGGCAAATACAAGCTGTAAAGAGCCACTTTCTACATTACGTGGAACTGTTAAAGCTCTTTATGTTATCTTTTTGTAGGTGTAGCAATTAGAACTGATATAAGCCCTGCTCTATACCTTGGCTCTGGGATTTCATTAGAGACCATGTTCTCTCCAACTTATTATTATTAAAATAAACAATATCATTATAGTCAATGTACATGATTTACTGTCTTGTAAATGTGAAAACTTTGTGAACTATATTAACTTTTTAAACAGTTTGCAGAGATCCAAAAGTATGTCTCACATCCTTAACACAGTCCAAGCATTCATTTTTCTTTGTGATGAGTTTATAATTTCACAACTTTTGGTTAAGTGGAGTTTTGGTCACATTAAAGGCTATTGCTTACAAGAACTAGCATGCTAACAGAGCACCACCGGCCCACTTGATGAATGTTATACAAAATGCTATATACAAAAAGCCCTAAATTAACCATTTAAGTGTGTATGTATGTTTTTGTGTGTGAAAGTGTGTATTTTTATCTTTTTTTTCATTTGTATTTCTGGTCCTATAGCTTTTATTACAGCCACATGACAACTACACCATGCAGTTTGTGAAATAACAGGTTGTACTGAAAAAAAAAAAAAAAACACTCCACAAATCCGAGCTCCGAGTGCCTGTCGGACGGATAATCGAACGCAATGTTTTAATAGCAAAATGAAGAAAAAAAAATCCAACTAACCAAAAACTTGCTCTTAAAAGTTCAAGTATTTTATCTTTTTTTTTTGTTTTTGTTTGTCATGGTAGCCTTTTAAGTTCAAGTTTTGAGGGGCCCCTTAACCACTTTAGTAAAGATGCAAATGATTCGATCTGCTTGAGCTTGCAAATTCATCAGTCACAGATATCAGTGAAGCAGCCAGAAACAGTATGAGAACAGTTGATTTCTTCCTACCCCACTGTGATATTTGTGTACAACTGTGGGGACATATTTACCAATGCCAAATCGCTAAGCCCATTTGGAAAGTTGCACCCATTTTCGTGATCTTTAAAACTTGTTGGTGATCATCCTCAGCAGTGTGACGACACCAGACCAGCTGCAGCTTCCCCTTTCTCACTCCGTCTCTCTCCTCTTTCCTCCCTCTCTGTATTCCCGTTGACCTGGCCCCTGTCTGATTTACCGTAGCACCTCTGTACATTTATAAGCCCCCCTCATTATTCCTCCCGGCCGTCCCCTCACATCTCCTGGGGGTCCTCTCATCAGCGTTATGCAGGTGATTAAGACCGGCCCCTCTCTGGGACTGTGTGGGGCGGCCGTGGCACTTCTCGGCTGAACAAACTGCTGAAGGATGCCCGTGTTGTGGATACTTGCTCATTTGGATGACTGGGCTCATTTAAATGCATGGAGTGGGAGAGCTGTGCTAAGATTAGATACATATGGTTGGCAGTATGCAGAGCTGGAAGTACACACATTTTGGCTCACATCTCGGCGCCTCATATTTTATTCCTCTGCATTTAAATAATCATAATGAGAATGTTTAAAATGATATGTGATGCCAATATAAAGGAGGACAGCGGGGGATTTTTTTCTGTAAAAAATACTGGAGCTTCAGTGATTCGTATTACTGCTGGCGATAGGGTTGTCAAAACAATCTATACTCATTTAAAAAACACTTCAAAAAATATGACTACTGACATTAATTCCTGAATAGTTTTAAAGCTCTAACATTACTGGTGGAGAGTCTACTATCTGCTTGTTTTTGCTTTAACTGGAATGTTCCACACTAAAGCTTTAATCTCCATGGAGACGAGGGGGTGACCACACTAGGCAAAGTCACAGGTCAGATCTATGGAGAATTAATCACACTTATTGTATGATTTTTTGAGTATTAAACCACCCAAATAAAAAAAAACAAAAACAAGATGCAAGCACCAACATCTCAGTGGAGAGATACAGATCCAAATTTGACCTTTTTTCAGTTGAAAACTACTTTCTATTGTCTAAAACTCTCCTTTTTACTATCAGCAAGGAATACAAATCTGTATTGAGTATCAAGTCTTTTGCTGAGAGCTAAAACAGTTTGAAATTGTAGTTTCATGACAACACTCTGCTGCCAACTGTTTTCTCCATGTGGTGTTCCCTGGACGACAACCACACTTCCTGTTGTCACACACAGACCACAGCGTGCCAAGGGGAGAGTCCAGCCTCTGCCAGCTCACTGACCGGTCCCTTATTGGTCATTCACCACAGGGTCAACCCCATAGATCCAAGATTCACACTGGCACACCAACTGCAGAGCTAGCGGCTAAAAGCTACTGCTGCAGAGTTCAGACCGCACAGCCTCATAAAGAGAAGGATCCACCATGTGTTTGAATGAGTGTGTGGGAGTCCAGTATCCACTAAGGGAACTGCTTTTGTCATATCCGCACTGCAGAGCTTGTCATCGGCACAAGCACGACGACTCAAGGTCTGTATTGTTTTATAGAGGTGTTAAGTCACTGAGAAGCACTTTTAGCTTAATCCAAAGTTTGCTTAAAATTAATTTGTGCAGAGTAAATGTGTGAAGAATCGGGTATACTGTTTCTATGCAATTGTATACCTTTTTATATACACTGTATTACCAAAAGTATTGGCTCACCCATTCAAATGATCAGAATCAGGTGTCCTAATCACTTGGTGTATAAATATTAAAAAATGGTCAAAAATTCCTATAAACACTCTCCTCAACCTTGTGCACAGTCTTCCCAGAAGAGTTGAAGCTGTAATAGCTGCAAAAGGTGGACCCACATCATATTGAACTCTATGGGTTAGGAATGGGATGGCACTTCAGTTCATAGTATGAGTAAAGGCAGGTGAGCCAATACTTTTGGTAATATAGTGTACATAAGTTGGAGGTTATTCTTGTGCACTCTTTGTCAGGCAGTCAAGATGGTCTCAAGTGTGCTAGTTCATGTCTGGTAAATAAGCTCTTTACGTGTACTAGAATTATTTCTATTCAGAATCAGTCTTGTAACACTTTGGGTGCCTCATAGCCATGTAA
>KN499995.1:42638-82785 GCA_000787155.1 Scartelaos histophorus | reverse complement strand
TCGAGATGTCAACGGCCAAAAACTCTTCAAAGGCTTTACATTCTCCCCTGTAGATCTCTTCGTAAAATATATATATAAGAATAAAATAAAGATCATTCACAAGACTTGACATTTTCCTAGTATTTGACTAGTTATATGAAGTTTTAATACTGCCAGAGTCAAATTTTTGCTTAGGGTTATCTTTTAAAACTGCTTACGATTAAACTTTGATATACATAATCTGTAAAGTGTTATCTTTGTTGGTAAAAGTTCAACATAACAAACTGTTTTTTTTGTTATTGTTTTTTTTAACTCTCAATAGTGTTGAAAAGTTTAGCTTGTTGGTGCAAGTTCGTCCCCATAACAATCAGATTAAACCACAGCGCGAGTCCATGGTGCTCGAATGTGAATAGTGTTCTAAGCCAATGGCAGCTGGTTCCCCTCAGTGTGTGCGTTTTTTTTAAATATGTGTGTGTGCGTGTGTGATTAAGGGTTGCGTCAGAGCGGCACAGCCACTCAGATGCGGAGACGCCGTGTGCGCTTATGTAACGCTCACACTCCCTCTGCTACACATCTACTACAGGACCCGCTACGAGGGCTTATCTTCAGCCCTCCACTTCAACAACAAACAGCATGTACGCACAACAGCCCAAACACAACGCCGCCATCTATAACAGACACGCAATTCTGAAAACGAGCATTCTACAACAAGTATTCACATCATATCTAATAAGACTTCTAGTTTGATGTTGTAGGATGGTCAAAAGTATAGAAAATCTGATTCTAATCAATACTAAAACTGGTATTGAAACACATTTGAGCAGGCATCGATACAAAAAAATAAAATAAAATAAAATAAAATAGTTGTTCTGTATCAGAACAACTATAAAAGCACTTAGATTAGTATACACCCACGGACCTAGTTTAGACCTGGTTTAGACCTGAACCACTGAGGGGTTACACACCAGTATAAGCACACATGGAAATAGAAAAGAAAGTACTACTATTTAATGAGGAAAAATCACAAAATAAGGAGTGTTTTTTCTTAAATTATCATTGTTGAATTGGAATCAAAATTGAGTATCAAGTCTATTTACTGGTATCAAAATCGAGTTTGAAACTATAGTATCGTGAGAACACTAGTCTGGGTATTGCTAAAACGTACCACAAAGTAACATGAATTGGTTATAAAACTTTCTTCATGGAGAGTCCCGGAACAGCACTGTAGAGAGTTATTTATTCAGAATCACCACAAATGAATGATAGAAAACCACTGAACATTTGGTGGTTTGAGTTAATGATTAATTCAGGTATAGGCGCAAAATGTATTGTTTAAATATGAGTGTGGAAAACCAGCCAAACCACCATCTTTTAGTACTACTGACAAAAACTATTACATAATATTACAGTACAATGGAAAGCTGGTTCTGGGAAACATACACTGTGCTTTCAGACAATATAAAATTATTTTATAGGTTTATGATTCCAGATAAAGATGAGAATAATATGAAATACAATTACGTTCTAAGTATTTATAGCCAATGTTATAATGGAGGAGCAAATGTGTTTCTGTTTTGTTTTTTACATTAATTTAAATTTTTAACCAGAGTTTATTTTGGTGAGTTTGATGAATCATATGATGCTAGTATTTTAAGCATTTTGAATTGTACAAAATTTGAAGATTTGAAACAAAGTACAAAAGTACTTGATGTACAGCTCTTAAACTCTGCACATTCTGTACTTATCTGTAACTGGTTAAACAGCAAATGATGTGTGAATTTAGGTCAGCAATAGTGACCAGCCAAATTAATCCGGACAATTGCTGACTATTTTGCATGCATGGTGCTATTAACTTAAATGGCTCATTAGAAATGTGTTCTATCTAGAAGAACTGTGTTTTCTCCAGAAGAACTGTGCTCTCTCCAGCTGAGTAGCTGCCAGTGATGAAGCCGCAGCACTAAGTAAAAATGCCTCATGAATTATCAATGGACCGGTCCATTGTTGCGCTGATGACTAATTCTTAAGCTTGGAAAGGCGATCAGCTGTGTGTGGACTTTGTGTGTGGACCTTGTGTATAGACATGCGTTGCCAAGACCTACAGAGAATGCATTACACCCCAGTGCTTCAGTGTAATGGTTAAGAAAAGTACCTGACCAACATTTGCCAATCGGCTTTAATAGTACAGAATGTTCAGTGCTCCTCACTCACTGTTTTCTTGGGAACTTGACACAAAGATGAAGCAAAAATACAGCAAATCTAAGTATTCTAGGTTGTAATGAGAGAATTATGTGTATGACTGTAAACTTAAACTACACAAACATGTATTAACCATTTCTAGCTGAATAAGAACAAAATTGAAAGTTTATAGGAATGCTGTTTGTAAAGTATCATAAGCATTATATTGGAAATGTCAGTTATATATTGTATTATAGAGCTGCAACGACTAATCAAAATGATCAAGACTATTAAAATATAACCCATAACCTGCAATAAAACCCAAGCCTTTAGAACCTGATGGCAGCCTTATGAAATCAAAATGTCAAATGAGAACTATCAATTTCTTAGTTTCAACAACATTATACTTATGAATTGTAGATCTTTTCTAACTAGAGGTCTTCATCCACTGGATGACAAGCCAAATTTTGTTAAAAATGTAGTTTAGATGATTATCAAAGAAGTCTCAGTGTACAATAGAAAAAATAGCTTAACTAGTTGACTAATCTTTTTTTTTTTTTTTCTTAAGGCAATCCTCACTAATGAAATTCTAGTTAGTATTTGCAATCTTCTATTTTTGTATTAGCAGCACAGGATAAAAATTGTACAATAAAATTAGAAATGCATTAAAAATAACTAAAACTACATAGGGGCATGCAAACATATGGAAATATCAATATATTGCATTGTTTAATTTGATGATAGAGTACTGATATCATGGGCTACTCTATTGAAATGTCACCAAGAGTATTTTTAGGTATATTTTACAATACTATTTTGTGTACTAGCTACAATTGTATTGATATTTTTACTGTTTTGAGTAAAATGGGTGTTTTCCGTATTAACTTTGTACAAACTTAGTGGATTAATAAAGACCATTAGTATCACAGCCATAATTTAGCCTTCATTTTTTTACGGAACTGTACTGAATCAAAAGTGCACTGCATTGGAAAACATACTGAATCATGGCCTATGTATCCAGGTATTGTATCGACAACTTTTTAACGATACCCAGGGCAAAAGTCCTGTCATGTTGTAGATATGTGTGTAAACTGGTTTGTGTTTTCCACGTTGTATCGAATTGAAAGTGCACTGTATAGAAAAACTGGAATTTTTGCCTGTGTATCGAGGTATGTATCGTATCGTCAACTTTTTAATGATACCCAACCCTAAAACTGTCATTTTGTAGATATGTATATGAATTAGTTAGTGTTTTCCCTGTTGTTGATGGAGATGTGAAAAGCCAGTTATTTGCCTGTTTGCTCAAAGCTGTAGAAGAGATAAAGGCGTCCAGGAAATTTGAACGTTATGTCACCATTTTAGATTCAATAAACCATTTTTGAGTTTTAAATATGATTAGCATATCGTAATTGTGTATTTTATCAATGCATAACAGTTGTTCAAGTGTATTATTTGGTTGCATTTAATTTTTTTCAGCGTTAGCCTGCTAGCATCGAGCTAAAGATGCTAACACTAAACAGAGAACAGCTGATTGAGTGGAGCCGCTTTTGGACACCCCGGAAAAGGAGCATCTGAAGCCCGATACGATTATACCCGAGGGAAGTAGGCGACGGGGAATAACTCCACACACGATGACAGCTTTCGTAAAATTAAACTTACCCAAATAGATGTCCCCGAAAGAGCCGCTGCCAATTTTTCTGCCCAATCTGTATCGGTTTCCTACCCGTAACTCCATGATGGCCAGCAAGCGCGCTCGCTAGCTTCAAAATACAAAAATAACGTCTCTTTCAAAAGCTAAACTTGTGTAGAATCCGGCCACGCGAAAATCTGAACTCAGAAAATCCGCTGAAACGAGGCACAGAGTCTTCTTTGCGACGTCTCCCCCGGAATCGGCTCCCACAATCTTTCACCACTTGTTTTAAAATGATAATAACGTCATATCGCAACAATACGAGGTTTGCCAGAAAGCTTGAAATGTGTACTTTATGCTCTGAGAGGTTGTAATGTCCGAAAATGTAAAATGTCCAAGGATGAAGATGGATTTTGAAGAGATAGCCCGTGGATTTGCCTATCCCTGTGGGTTTCGGAGGCTCTCTGCTCTCTGCCTTGTTCGGATCCCAGACCAGGCTGACATCACTTCCGGGTTGGGGGAGGAAGGCGGTGTCACCAGAGATGTTCACGGGAGAGATCGCAACATGCAAAGAAAATGTTCAGATACACATGGTTTGTAATGATTTAGTGAAGTTTCATCTCGATTCACCGCTTCATTGTTGTACATAACCACATTCTACCACTTTGGAGATCACATATATTATGTATAGAGTGTCCAGACGTCCCTATTTACCCATGAGTTTTGAGTCCCAGTTTTGAGCCTTTGTCCCCTGTCCTAGCAGATTTATCCCAAAAAGTGATGTGATTAATCCCTGCTAACAGGAAAGAGAGGGATAAATTGTCAGTTGTTGTGGTAAAATGCAGAAAAGTTTCTTAAAAATGAACAAAACACAAAGAAAATGTGACTGTACTGACTCACATCTTACTCATGCATTACTCTCTGCATTACAGTTTTCCTTAATCCCACACTCATTTCACAATTTTATTATTACCAATCTCCCCAAACCGAGGATGTCCCAGTTTTTGATTTTGAAATCTGGTCACCCTAGGCAACACACAAAATAAATGTTAAAATACAGAAGGTTTGTAATGATTTTGCAAAGTGTCAGCTCAAGTTACTGTATTACTTTAGCACATGTAGTGTGACCAGAATTTCAAAATAAAAAGCTTGGACATCCCTGTTTGTTTGTTTGTTTGTTTGTTTGTTTGTTTGTTAGTTAGTTAGTTAGTTAGTTAGTTAGTTAGTTTGTTTGTATTTTTTATGCTTGGTAATTCTAAATATGTGAAACATGTGTGTAATTAAGGAAAAATAGTTATGTGGTGGCCATTCATGACAATAATGTGAACCAGTATAGTTACATTTTTGTGCTTTGCTTATTTAAGCAAATTGTATGTATTTTACCTAAACAAGTGACAATGTATGCCTCTCTTTGCCTTTGACAGGGATTAAATTGGTCAAAATTAAGGACATTTCTTGAAAAAAACTGGGACAAATCAATAGTTTTGGATACATTTTCTGAGACAGGGGACACAGGGATCAAAACTGGGATTGCCACAGGTAAATAAAGATGTCTGGTCACCCTAAATAGATGACCAGAAAATGTTCAAATACACAAGGTTCGCAATAATTTAGTGATGTTTCATCTCAATTCACCACTTCGTTGTAGTACATAACCACATTCCACCACTTTGGAGATCACCTATATTACACTTGATGCCCTTCCTTGTTATGTCCTGTAGTTCACATCCAAATGCAGGTTTTTGTAAGACTATGGACTCATTCATAGCTATGTTATCATCATATATCATTTAAGAACTGCACAATTTATAGGAACAGGTGAACTTTTCATCACTTGATCATGGCTTATCAGTACATCAGTCTTGTCTGGGCAGCTTCGCCACTTTTTGACACAAAGGGGTAATAAATGGGTTTGGTTTGTCCTCTGTTTGAAAAGGGAATAACATTGCATAATAGTTGCCAGTTGAGCCAGTCGCTTTTACTTTCTATGCGCCTTTGTGAAGTAGGCTATTGTAAAAGCTTGTAGTGTTTGCCATAAGCACAGATCTCAAGACCCATGGGCCCTACCCAACACCACAGGGCTTAATTTGATTGCCCGTTTGTAGAAAGGCGTTTCCCTTTTCTCTCAGTTTATGGGTGGGTAGGATTTGAGAGAGCATACTGTATACAATGCCTGTGTTCCAGTGAGGGTTTTTGTCTGCATCCTCTATTCATGACTTTGATACCTGTAAAACTATGAGCACATTTGGTGGTAAGTTGTGGGTTATACATGCTGCAAGGATATAATAACAATGGCATAATGGGGATAACACTCATATAAAAGGCTTGCAGCAGGCTATAGATGATCATAGTTGCTCACAATATCAAAATAAATGCTTGTCCATCAACACCGGCTTTACCATGTACCCCACCTTAGGCCCCAGGCAACTGCAGTCTTCAGTCTCTGACAGTAACGTAAACTAAACATGATATGTGGTATGAATATGGTATGAATGAGGCTCTGTTTCTCCACATCACACTGCTGAGCTCAAATAAACAAAATAAAAATGATTAGAGGTGGATAACTCCCCATTGCTCAGGGCCTAACCCTGTCCCCTGGGAATGTAGTCAATTTCAATACAGTTACAATGCAGTTTAGCGGAAATATATAGGCTTATGCCACATGTGATTTATGGTACAATGCAAACTTTTGCAACATTAATTTCTAATATATGTTCCAAGCAATCTAAATAACATTAATCCTCATTCCTTTTCTTTCTGTTTGTGTTTAGCGGTGATCTCCTTTGTAGTGTAGTCTCTGGACATGCGCATAACAAAAGAGCAAACTGGTTCCTTTGTCCGCTGCCCTTCTCCGTCGCCCTTTGACTTGATTATTTACACTGGTAACGAACAAGAAATAAGGAACTTAAAATTTCAAATTTCAAATATTCAAAATTTTCATGCACTTAATTATAAAAACTGTTACGAAAAGAGATGCCTCTATTTAAAAAAAAAAAATAAAATTAAAATTAAATAAAAAAAAAAAGATATTGAAAAAAAACATTCTAAATATGTGTTAGTTCATGTTTAAAATGCAAGGGAAAAGTGACAAAACAAATATTAGAACGAAAAAGAACATTTATTTTATTAATTTATTTTCACAACTCTTATTGTGAAATCCGTACTAGCGGAAGTGTCGGGGCGGTGCAGCAGATCCTGCAGGCTGCTTCCTTCTTCATTCAGTGACAGTCAGTAGTGTTTGTAGAGTTTTTGCTAAATGAACACTGTGTTTTAGTCTGATAAAATGTCACAGCAAGTGCAAGAGCAAGACCAAGTCCGTGCACGAAAGAAAGGACAAGAAGACAATGACGAAAAGGGCGCTGGAACAAAAAGAAGCAAAAGTGAAACTAGCAGGTTGGTATTACACTTTTATACACTGTTCTGAAGTAGCTAATGTAGCATGTGGCATTATGTTAATGCTCTAATTGCGTTTACATAGGTAGTAGTCACTAGTAAAAATACAATTTAGCATGGATGCATTTTTAGATATATTTTTAGTTTTCTAATTCTGAAGCTGTTAATTTGTATTATCTAGGGTGACCAGATATCCCTGTTTACCCAGAACAGTCCTAGTTTTGAGCCCTGTGTCCTCTGTCCCAGCAGATTTATTCAAAACCAGTGATTTGTCTCAGTTTTATACAATAAATGTCCCAAGTGTCCTTATATTTGACCAATTTGATCTACACCAAGTCTAAACCAGGACTACATCAGGTCTAAAACAGGACTATCCCAATTTTTGACTAACCTGATCCCTGTTAACAGTAAAGCGGAGCATAAATTATCATGTGCTTTGCCAAAATACAGAAAAATGTGTTTGTGAATGACCATAAAGCAAAAAATGCAGCGACAGAAGCCCCTCAGATTATGACACAAGAATACACAATGTTACGCTCTTTTCACACCCATGAGTGTCTCAGTATAGAATTTTGGAAATCTGGAAACTCTTTCTGTTAAATGCAGTTATTTTTTGACAAGTTGTGAATTTTGAAATATTGTTGTTACTATGTTCAATATGTAACTTTTCTGTTACGGGTTTTAATGTGAGCTTGTCTCCATGGAGATATTATTGCTTTACTAGGAATGTTCCAGTGTGGAAGGCTAACTAAAATGTCAAACTTGATTTTGATACTGAGGATTAAACGCGATACTCGATACCGATTCCAATGCCACGATAAAAAAACAAACAAAAAAAACACACTTTTTCTGTGATTTGCAACATTAAAACATCTTCTATCCCCATGTGAAAGTGATTTTTGTTTTTGTATCAATCCTGCTGAGATTAGCATTTAGTGCTAGTACTAGTTTTAGAATCAGTTAGTATCTGCTTTTTGATATTTTTGACAGTTAAAGTTTAAACCCAGTCATAGATGGTCTCTACAGAATTCTGACTCTTTTCTGTAATGTCAGGGTGTGTGTGTGTATACTTTGGCTTTTCCTGTATACATAAATCATAATCCTATATTTGGAGCTAACACTTGTATTTCTGTGCAGGGAGTCATGCCTGGACCAGCCCATGGACTCGAGCAGTGGCCATGAAGTGGTCAAGTTTGGTGACTCACATCTCCCAGGTGGGTCCCATCATCACACTCTATTTCCAGTACACGATACAAATACATGTACACAAATGGGTTGCTATATCCTCATCCACACCCAAGTTAACCCCAAAGCCCCGGAATAATATTTGTAGTGTCCATAGTCGAGTTTGTAACAGCATGGTACAGGACATTCATGATGCTTCAAGGGAATAATCACATTTACTTATTTATTTTTAATAAAATTGTATTTTTCTGAGTAAACACTTTTACTACTTAAGATATTGGAAAGTGTAACAGTACTCATACTTGAGTAAAAGCTGTGGTTCCCACTGTCTGAGTGAGTAAGTCTACAAGTGACAAAAGCTTTATGTGACCATATGAAATCATTTGAACATTTGTGTTTCTTGCAGCTCCTTCAGATATGATTTAATTTGTCAAATATTTTTGTGTTTGTTCTTTGAGAACACTGGATTTTGTTTGCAATTAATTATAGTTTTGTCTTTTATTAAGTCATTTACATAAACAGTAAGAGGTGACTATAAGTTATAGCACTGATAAGCGTGTTCGTTATTCTAGATTCAAGAGAGGTGAACTATATCTTTAGGCTCAATATTTAGCTAATACTTTTTATATGCACTAGTGAACCCTTTCTTATTTAGAAATTTTTCCCACGTTAATAGTTAGATAGGTTAGAGTTAACCGTGCTGTTCAGTAAAGATTGGCATTTCCACGGCTGAAATGATCCAAATGATTTTAGTGAAGGTTTACGGAGTTTAAAAACACAGTGGAGCACTTCCGTTATTACCACAGTACATCGCAAGGTGGAACAGACTGTTTTTCATTTATGAGAGAACAGCCTGATTATGCAGGATTTGTATGTTAAACATGTGTAAATGAAATAATACACAACTGTGATGAGGAAAAAACATAACATCAGAAATACAGGCCCTTTAAGGACAGCTTTTTATTGCTCCAAATCAAACCTGTAACTTGGACCGTCACCTGCTTGTTCCCATGGCAATAGATAAGTATAATGCCATTCTTAGAAGCATTAAAGGCAAAGATTACCACTCACTTTCCTTGAACGCTCCAGAAAAGCTACAGACAGACCTATTTATTCCTATTATTATTTGTTGTGTTTTCGGAGACAGTCAAATGCTACGACCCGGACACCACAGAGCCCATCATCGGTGGTCTGCACACACTGGAGGAGCTGTTGTCCTGGAAGAGGAGCGAGGCTCATCCTTTTAACATATCCACCGTCCCCCTGTCCCCCAGAGACCCGCCCCTGTCCCACTGCCCTTTAAGGACTCTGATCTCCCACGACATGATGGGCGGGTACTTGGACGACAGGTACGGAGACTATTCTTGAGTAGCTGGTCTATTGCTGGGTTTTAGATGACATTACAACATTGTAGTAAATTTGAATACAGATGGGGGCGGCTAGAATTAATATGGTTCAAATACAGGTTTCTGCTGGAACGGTAAGTTAATGATTCTAGTCACTAATAGAAATGATCAGGTTAAATATTTTTGAAGTACAAGGCAATCAATAGGGAAAACTGGCACTGGGTTAAGAACCACCAGTTTATACTTTGCAGTGACATCACGCTGGGTGTGTTCTACATGTTTTCTCTATTGGCAGAATGCTCAGCAGTTACCATGGTGACACAATGTACACATTAGCAAACACAGACAGAAGTTTTATGATGGTCTGGAAACTCAAGAAAAAAAACAAAATGGATTTAAAGAGCACATTTTCAGGAGCATGTGATCAATATCAGTGTGCATGATCCTGTTTAGGAGTTTGATTTACAACAAAAAGGACAGAGTGACTGTGACTGTAATATAATTTGGGAGAGACTTGTTTAACAGCACAGATCAGCTCACCTGCTGTGGTTACAGCTAAATCTTTAGGTTTAGATTGTTTTAGACTCAATACCAGCTTTGTTTTAACTTGGGTAACTGAGCTTCTAACAAAGTAGTGCATTCAGTTAGCGTTACACCAGGGAAAGTTGAAAGCATGAGCTGCAAAGTATCAATAAAGGCCATCACATACTACAGGAGAGTATGCCTATTTTTGGCTGTGATTTCCTCCCCTTGAGCTTGGGGAAGTGTGACCTGACTTTGTTTTCCTGTGTGATTTTGAAGCCACTGCACTTCTTGTGTGTGTGGAGTCAGTGTCAGATCGTAACCACCAAACATCAGCAACGCTATGGAAACAACCAATAAAACAGAGCGTCAGGGGCAGAGGAGTGACGGACACAGAGGGGCAAGATGCCAGCCTAGGATATAGTGAAAATTAAGACTTTAAACTTACCACTGTACAAATGTGAGATATAAAGTGCAGCACACATTTTCCACTGAAATTGTCTTCTGCAAATAAAGACATCTAGTCCACAAAGCCGTGCTGTTGATCTAATTTGAGGCGTTCTTTAAAAGTAAAAAGTTGAGATAGTTCCTCACGTGTGTTTGTTTACATCCACACAGCGCACAGATCGAGGTGAACCGGCAGATTAATGAAAGTGACTCTACTTCCTGTGGACTTTATCTCCAATCTTAATGCTTTAAAAATCCTGTATCTGAAGTATTGCACCACATATCACTAATAATAATCACACAGTTTTGACTTGTATCTAATCAGGAATTGCAGAGCTCTGATCTTTGAACACTTCAGAGTCTCAGAGTGAGTGGTTTTACTGTAGACAGGAAACAGCTGACGCCATCACGCTCACAACTTTATATCCTGTGGTCCACAGACAGATCCCACTGCAGACTGAGAGATCGGAGATTTTAAGTCTAATAAGATTCTCCTCGTGGTGTTCACTTAAAAAAATCATTTGAGCAAAAAATCCTGCAATGTGTAGCAGCCTTAAGTCATATTTTAGAATTTGTTGATGCTCTGTAACTCAATGGAAGATTCACTGCTTTTGAAAGAAATCTCCAAATCTGTGCTATTCAAATGTTTCTCCTTTTAATTTTTTGTTTGGAATTGTCTCTAAAATCTTGTAAGGTTAATCTAACAGTCCTTTCAGCTGAAACAATTATGTTTTTGGGGTTGAATAATGGTAACACTTTCTGAAGCTGTTGCCACTTTTATTTATTTGTTTATTTGTTCTGTTTCATATGGATAGGCCCAGTAATTACAGCGATATGAACTGTTAAGTGCCACATCTTTTTAGTTACCATGGCATAGAACAAAAATGGGAGTGTGGAGAGTGTGGAGAAGAAGTGATATTTATTTTTCCAAAAATGACTGAAAAATGTGTTGAAATCAGATAACTAAGTAATACAAAAATGGAATAAGGACGTAATCCATAACATGAACCAAAAACCAGTATCTGAGTTTACACTACAGGGACTCTACAATGTTGTGATGTCACTTGAACACAGCCTGTAAGAAAACTCAATGCCCAAACAATTTCAGAACCATTTAAACAAGTTATCAAATGAAATTGCCGTGTGTTGTGTTGAGATTCTTACAGGGCAAAGACTCGGAGCTGCCTTACTCCTTCTACCACTGGCACCACATCGACATCTTCAACTACTTCACCCACTCCCTGGTGACCATCCCCCCGGTCGGGTGGACCAACGCTGGGCACAGGCATGGGGTTCTGGTCCTGGGTATGTAGAAGCACAGTTCTCCCTCATATCTCTTTCTCCATGTGATTTAAAGGTTCTATATTACACTAAATACATTCTTATGAGCTCAAAGCCATATCATAATGTTGTTACCTCCTGTTGGAGATTGAAAATTCCAGGGCTGAAATTATCCAAATGATTCTAGTGAAGGTACATGGAGTTTAAAAACCGTAGAGAACTTCCTGTATCACCACATGTCGAAGAGCATGACAAGAAGAACTAAAAATATGCATAATATAGGCACATAAGTACATATATGACTTATTTTCATGTGTTTCTAATTCTGACTTGGTTTTTAGTTTGGAGTTTTACATCAGTTAAGTGGTAGTTTATGCTTGAAAAAGAAAAATACAGGAAGTTGCACTGGGTTTTAAGATTTAAGAATGATGACAGTATTGTTTTTAGTCATGAAATCTCCAAAAAAAGGTCCAACAAATGCTGATTTTTAGTCTACAGAATGTTGTAACGTCATCTGAAAATTCCAATTGAAACACACAGACAATTTCCGCACAAGGAAGAAATTTTTTCCGGCAGATGATACACTGACTTTACAAAAAGAAAAAAAAAAAGGTGTGGTAATTTATCCTCATTAGATTAATCATAACTATTGCGTAATATAGGCAAGCTATAGCCCTTGTTTACTGTATGGTTGCTAGGTAACAGTTGTGGAATTACTTCTCATATCTGCTGCCTGTGGCCAACCAGGAAGTAAAACAGTAAGCTTCACCAAAACTGAAAAACTAGACAAAACTAGTTAAGATATTAAAGCACCAATATTACACTATTATCTGATCTACATTATAATGTTGTTTCCCTTTTAAAAGTATCCACACGTTTAACACACAATGCTCTACTGTGTTTTTAAACTCCATACACCTTCACTAGAATCATTTGGATCATTTCAGCCCTGAATCACTACTGAACTGACTTTATAGAATATATGTTTTTGCTTTGGGTTGCAGGTACGTTCATCACAGAGTGGACAGAGGGGGCTAAATTGTGTGAGGACTTCCTGAAGGACGAGGAGTCGTACAGGGCTGTAGCAGACAAACTGGTCCAGATCTGTCACTGCTACGGTTTCGATGGGTGGCTGATAAACATCGAGAATGAACTGAGTGTGAGTACTGGAAATAACACTTTTCCTATTGGTTCTAAATTATGCAACACTGAATTATCATAGTCAGCTTTATACCAAATTATAATAAGCCCGTACTGTCTTTTATTACACCTAATACCACTAGTGAATATTCACTAAGGCAAAAATTTATATTGGTGGACTAATCATTTGATTGAGATTATAACAATTTCTAAGGATCACAGCAGAGAGGGGAAATGAGTGAATTGAATTGAATTACTTAAGGTATATTTAGTATTTCAAAGCAAAAACTCATGATTCACAAGTTTGATCTGTTTTACATTTTCTGCATAAGGGTCAATGATGTATAAAGATTTTCAACGAGCAAATATGAAAATGTAGTTTCTATTTAACTTTTTTCAAATATTTCCAATGTCAGGTGCATAAATCTGTGTTTGACTTTCATATGAAGGTGCTTTAAAGGTGCCTTAAAATAGTTTTACTTTCTAAAACATGGTTGGGATGTTGATCTAAGTTGTGAGTCATATGAACATGAGATTGAGATTTGAAAACACGAAAAAATGAGATTTGAAAAAATTGACACGCACAGACAATATTTATGAATATCATGGGGGATATCATGTGGGACTAAAACCACTTCAGACAAAAAAGAAAGAAAATAAATGTGATTCGATTTCGAGTCATTTTAAAGAGGTTTAAACATCATCAGTTAAGTGTGGATGGTTGCACCACATGAACATTTGACACTGTAAGGACAAAAACATTCAGAATAAGTAAAGTCAGAGGTACTACAGGTATGTGGGGAAGTATTATGAAATTTTAACCTTGGAATTGGACAGGCATCATTTCATTGGCCCATAAACAGTAGTTTTTGGATGAGCACCCCTGCATCTGGAGTCTTGTGATTGCAGTTTGGGTCTGAAACACAGAGATATGTAATCGTTTTGAGAGCTGAGAACAAAATAAAAAACTAAAACATTTTCATATCACTCAGCGATATGTTGTATATAATATAGTTTCCTCATCAAAACAAACTTTGGTTTCATTGCGTAATCCTGCAGATGTTGGTTGTCTACCTCTTCAGAGCTCAAAACACATGACATGCTGATCATTCAGGAAGTGTTTTTAAAGTCCATACTCCTTCATCAGCCTCGTTCACTGCTCAAATCACGTTTTCTGTCTCACATATCCCTAAGTAGATACTTAAAAAAGGTTTGAAAAAGCTGAACTGCTGTTTAGTTTAGCCCCGTTTATAAATGAACCATTTCTTGTACATCACCACCAACAGAAATATCTATCAAAACAAACACAAATACGTTTTGACTTCACCTCATTTTGGTCCAGAGCATAGTACTTTTAGTCAGACTGTATTTGTATAGGTCATGGGTACTGTGGTTTTCTTACCACAGAGGTTTCAGCTCTTCAAAGATCTGTGGGTATATCTATATTGCATTTCCCACAAGTTCTGACTAGACTGTTGTGTTCTCTTTACCTAACCTGACCTTAAATCCTCATGTTGGAGCCCATGTTTTTTCTTTCTAAAGAGAAATCATATATTCGTGTCCTTAAAGAGGGTCTATTTGACTTATTTTACATCACCGTGTCTTGAAAATGCTTTGCGGAAAAGAACAAATGAGTGCAGTTAGTTTGAGTTTCACACTGTATTTGGGTGAACCTGGCTGTGCTGTGTTCCAGGACTCTGCAGTGAAGACCATGCCTCTGTTCCTACGCTACCTTACGGAGCAGATCCACGAAAGGGTGTCCGGAGGTTTGGTTCTGTGGTACGACAGTGTGGTGGAGACGGGGAAGCTCCAATGGCAGAACGAGCTCAACCAGAAAAACAGGTCAGAGCAAAACACACAGAGGTCAGAACACACACAGGGGGTCAGAGCACACACAGGGGGTCAGAGCACACACAGGGGTCAAACTCTGGTTAACATGGATTAAAAATGTTGTCTAAGACATCGATTCTCTAACAATTCTCTAATAAAAACACTTAAATGAAAATGACTGCTAACTACAGTGAAATGCTGCTAAAGGCTGATCAATTCTGCAGTTTTCTATACTCAGCCATTTTAGATTTTCTGCTTTAACATATCATGTATCATATATTTTGTACATTGTATAGTTTGTAACAGTTATTTAAAAAGCATAGTGTGTCTTCAAGAACTGTTTTTGCAAAAATGATGATCATTTTCAGTGAGTAATGATTGTCACTTGTGCGTTTGCAAAAAAACCCAAAACAGTTATTTGTGTTGACCATCCATCCATCCACCAAGAGCTTCTTCTAGTGAATGATATTAAAGTATATGTGTGTTTTCAGGCAGTTTTTTGAGGCGTGTGACGGTTTCTTCACAAACTATAACTGGACAGAGCAGAACCTGGAGTGGATGAATGGCTTCAGCGCGGTGCAGGGCAGAGAGGCAGATGTTTACATCGGGGTGGACGTATTCGCACGAGGAGACGTGGTGGGGGGAATGTACGACACCAACAAGGTACGAGACTCATCTTCAACACCAAACAGCTATTGTACAAGGAAGCATTTTAAAGGGCATATCGCAGGTTTTTTTTTGTTTTGATACAAAGGTGCACTGTGTAACTTTTGAGGGTTTGTCACCTGCGCGTTTCTATGGAGAGGTCTTTACGATGTCTGGAATGTTCCATAGTATGACATTAAACAGCTCTACTTTACATTTATTCAATTCCAGGTGGTTTTACAGCTCAAAAGTATCTAGAAAAACATGATTTTTACAGTGAACGGGCTCGCCTCTCCACAGATCTGACCTGTAACTTGCCCTGGTTTAGTCTCCATGAAGATAGAAAGGTTTAATGCCATAGTGTAAAACATTCCAGACAAACGAATCACATCTCTATGAAGAAAAGCATTTGACGGACCCTCCACCAGAAAAGTTATACAATGAACCTTTCATTTAGTGGTATAAATATAAATAAAAGTTTTATCAAGAAACAAGAAGCAATTTGCAAAGAAAAGTTGAAGAATGTGGTTAAAATTTTCATGAAGTAGGGTTCTAACCTTTATAAGAATATCTGTTCATTTTAGATTTCTCTTGTTGTTCAGTACATTTGGGACTAAACTTGGAACTAAACCTGGAACAAATCAGGACTAAACCAGGTCTAAACCAGGTCTAAACCAGGTCTAAACCAGGACTAAACCAGGACTAAAGCAGGACTAGAATGGGACCAAACCAAATCTCATCTGTCACATTCCGTAGCTCTTTGGCTTCATTACTGGTTATCTTATCCAAACCGGGAGTCCAAATTCTTTATACATCTCCATGGAAACAAGCTGCCGAGCTAAGTTACGTGTCAGATCTGTAGAGAGGTAACCCCACTCAAAATAAAAGAATTTTTCAAGGTCATTTTGAGCTATAAAAACACTTGAAAACATGTCTACATTTTCTGCTTGTCTCCATTGCTCCATTGCTTTATGACTGGATTAAACCTATCCATCTAGCATTTATTCATCACAGGTGTCTCTATTGCTCAAAAATACAATCATTCTTTCGGTAAATAGAGACGCCTCTCCACAGATCTGACCTGTAATGTAGTGTAGCACTGTAACCTAATATTAGACTATGATAGATGAGCAAACAATTAGCAAATTCTTGATTTTTAGCTTTTACTGGACAAATATCGAAATGTTACACGTACAAGTTTTAAAAACATTGAAATTACTTACTTTTTTTCTTTGACTCAAAGGACATTTCTTCACTAAATGCTGGACAAATGGCTGAAAAATAAGCAAAAGGAGTCATAATCCACACCCTTATTGTAGAAGGAACAGTACCCCAAGTTTTTGTACTGGTTGTATTTTTGTTTGTTTATTTTTCACTACAAAAGTTGAAAACCTGAATAAATAAAAAGCTAAAAAAACATGTAGAAATGTTGCATATTTTATGTTGTAAAGACTTAAAACCATTAACCTGTAGATCTGATGCCAGTTAATCATGTATTATTGTCTATTTAAAGGTGCATTGTGTAACTTTTCCGGTCCATCCAATGCTTGTTTCTTCTTAACCTCCAGTCACCTCCATTCCCACATAGTGAACATTCTGATCGCATAATGTTTGAAGAGAATCTATTAGCTGTGTGTTAAGATTTGCAAACCACGTTTCCAGTTAATCATTCCATATGTTTCCTTCACCCAGCCTGCTGTAGGTCTGATCACATGACCTCTCTGTCTGCGTTAGCGTTTTTGTCCTTCTGCCTCTGTGACGGTTCCACCCACAGCTCAGACCCAGACCCAAACACAGTCCTTTGTGAGGGAAATGTGCAGAGAATGTGGCCGTGGACACATGAATGCTCCTCTGTCCGCCCCCTGGTTCACAGCTGATGTGTGGTGACTGAGGGGACAATAGGCTTCAGCTCCCGGACCCTCCAGGAGCAAGGGGAGGAGGGCATTTAGGATTAGTGTATGGGGGATTCATTAGACACTTCTACTGGCTGCTAGAGCTCAACAAACATCTGTGTGTGTCTGTGTTGTGGAGGTGATTCCTATATTTGAAAATGAGTCCCTCCACAATATTTTCCATTTCTCATGTGGCTCCATGGGAAAAATAATTTCCCACCCCTGTTTTAACCTATACAATGTGGTTTTAAAGATGCACTATGTAACTTTTATGGATAAGCTTTTGCTTTGCTTGAAACACTCCACATGGTACAAAAATATATCGCAAATTTTCTGATAAAATACAAATTCAATAAAATAAATACATTTTCAAATACCTTTGAAATACTTCACCTGCTTGTCTCCATAGATATAGAGAAGTGTAATGCCATGCTATATTACTTTCCAGGCAAAGCAGTAACATTTCCATGGGGGCAAGCAGGTTAACAACTTTTAATTGACTGATGCTTACAGAATAAAAAATGTACCTCATTATAACTGATGCAGATTTTGTTATTTTGTTTGAGAACATTTTTCACAAGACAATTTATCAAGGAAGGCACCAATTTTTTTTTTTCATTTGGATACCATTCTTGATACTTTGACTAGTAACTACCCAATATTAACCAATTTTCTTAAAACAGAGTTAACTGTTATTTAATCTTCAAATCACTCCAGAACAGTTTTGTATGAATAAAGGTTCAAATATTGTGAGATGTTCTATGACAAAATCAATCTGTAAATTGTCTCATTTCATCCAGTTAAAGGCCCAACCAGGATATCAGCTGATGTGACATCATGGAACCGGTACATGATTCACATCATTTTTTAGTATCTGTGCCGATATTCGATTGCAGTATTGATATCAGTACATTCCTAAAAAGCCTGTAGTGTTTTTTCACATTTCTGAGCAAAACGCGCCTTTCCCAATTCAGATATATTGTACTTGAGGTCTAAATATACTGCTGTTCCTCACTGTCCTCATTGTTTGACAGCCCTTGGAGATGATCCGAAAGCATAACTTCTCAACGGCCATCTTTGCTCCTGGCTGGGTGTACGAGACTCAGGAGAAGACCGAGTTCAGACACAACCAGGACAAGTCAGTGCAGACTGTCACTGTAATGATGGTGGACGTTTTAGAAGTGCATAACGCAGGATTGTGTTGTGTGCAGGTTCTGGGCTCTGCTGTCCGACCTCCTGCCCCTCCACAGACCCGTCTCCTCTCTGCCTTTCACTTCTACCTTCTGCCAGGGCTTTGGAAAGAGCCTCTACTGGAGAGGGAAGGTATTACTAATGATGGGATGATGATACCTCAAGGAGTGTATTGACACATTACACAAACATGCGTTGACGCTGTATTGACACTGTGTTGGCCACTCAATAGTGACCTCTACAGTAGTTCTAAAATCATTGCAGGTAAACAAAATTTAAAAAAAAAATGAAAAAGCTACATGCTGCAAACCCAACATCAGCCTGAGAAATAATATTGAATCTTTATTTAATTGCTTGTCTTACTTAAAATACCTCATCATTATATAATTTCATTTGCTCCATTTGTTTGCTGAGTTAAGTTGTTTATGAGAAGAGTTTAAAATGTGCTTAAAACCTTGTTTGTGTAAGAGCAAAATTTAGTTGGTATGTAAAATATAGCAAATTTGTTGGTTAAAAAAAGTTAAAAAGTTAAAATGTTGAACTTATGTATGGGATTTTGTCAACTTAAGTGTTCAATCATATGAAATAACCTTAAAAATGGTTTCATTCATACATTTTTATTGAGAAGTAGAAACATATTTAATTAAGAACAGTAAACAGTGCTCAAAGGAGAAAAAGATTTAGTTTATTTAAAAAATTATAAAATTATTTCAGACGTGGGAAAACTTCCTGGAACGATCCATGAAGTCAGAAGTGGAAGCAAAAATCCAACAACAGCAACAGCAAACACACTTTGGTATCCATCCAACAAATCTGCAACATGTCAATACAGTTTGTTTCCTTATAAATACAATTTGGCACGGCACATCCAAACGACACACTTTCTGTATCGGTCACAGGTTTTTTTCTTAAAGCGATACACGCACCAATACAGGGTTTCACTCTTGTGCACTTGGCACTGTACTGATGCACCAGTGTTGCTCGTCCCATCACTAGGTATTACACCAGGATCCACTACAATGGGCTCTGTTTATCAAAGAATGATGGCACATTTCCCATTTGTAGACACTAGAGACTTATCATACATAATTCTATTTAATTCAATAATGCACTTTTGCAAAGGAGTAGATATATGAAAAGTCTATATGGGAAATATGATGACAGGTAATAGGCTTCTCTTGATGCTCTGTTTAACTGGTGTAATAAAGTTATTAAGAATAGGCAACTGTTTGGGTTCAGGGTTAGCTGTAGTTTAGTCTCTTCAAATTCAGATTTATATCTGATTATATGTGATATTTTGGTCTATTGCATGTTTTTACCTGGTGTTTTTTGCTAGGTGAATTTTTATAACACAGCAGTATAGCAATTTAATATAATAGAGTGAATTAAGTTATGATGAAGATTTTTTGTGTGAATTTTTATCATAACTTGAGTCAAGTTCTGTATGTCCAGATTATTTAAGTGACAGATTTGAACCATATGAACCACTGTTCTATTTCTGTGTCAGAAAGAGAGTGAGAGGCCTTGGTTTGACCTGAGCGCTCAGCAGATACAGCCTGAGTTGTGCAGCTCTAAAGACGGCCGGGGCTGGCTCAAGTCCAGGGCGTGTCCAGAGCAAGTGTGGAGTGGGGGCTCTTCTTTGCTGCTAGAGGGCCTCATCCCCACAGAGCACACAGGGGCTGTGGCTGTGAGGTGAGATCACTGTTACTGTAGTACACTTAGGTCAGTGTAGTTCTCATTATCCTCATGTTCCCCCAGAGTCCTGTCTCTCCACGTGCCCTTGGCCTCCTCCACCCTGCTCTGTGTGGTGTATAAAGCCTCCCCTGGAGTGTCTGTGTCTCTGGAGAACACCATACAGCATCCAGATAAGGACAGAGGTGAGTCACTCTGGAGCTGGAAACAGCGCCTATCAGATTGTGGAAAGTATCAAATAATAAAGGCAAAGTATCTTGAAGTCTTGAAGACCTATTTTCTCAGAAGTAGGCCACATAAAGCTGGGGTGCCTGACTTTATTCTTGTGAATGAGTACATTTATTTCCCCCCTGTAAACTGTGAAAGTGGCTCTTTGCCCCCACCCAGCTTTAATACTAACAGTAATAAAGTACAGTACATGTGCCTCTGTTCCATTAAGTTTCTCCATGTTTGTGAGAAACTTAATGGAACAGAATTATTCATGCATCTATGAATAATTCACACCACATGATATAACCCAAAAGACAGGTGTGACTATACTCATTTCTATGTAAAGTAGCTGTAATGTGTCCCTGTCCTCTGTGTCCACAGTAACAAATGTGTCTCCTGTGTCTCTGGAGGAGGGACATGGTGTAGTCTCACAGTACACTCGACTGTGTGACCTTCACAATGAGAAGGACTGGACTGTCAAGTAAGTTACACAGGATTTCCCTTCACACAATCTGCTCTGATCTGTGTTTCAGTTGTACGTTCATGGTGGAATATAATGTACATATGTCATAATAATTGTAGGCTATTAGCAGATACTAGCTGTGTGATCTGACTGAACAGTAAATTGTCTGTGTGTATGTGTGTGTGTGTTGTGCTCCAGGTGTATGTTACTAGAGGCACAGGGCTGTTCTCTCAGGGATCTGTCTGTGAACATCCACAGAGAGGCAGAGGATCAGGACATAGCCTTCTCCCTCAGACTGGGACAGGTCACGGTAGGAGGATGTTCATGTACTCCAAGTATGACAATTGAGCATAAAACTGCTGCAAAGACTAAAGCATCACCTTGACTGACCACAGAAATGAGGTTTTAAGCATGTAGAAGGGAAGTTAGTTGTAATGCAGTTGAGCCTTGTATAGATCTCCTGCACCCACATGACTAAATTTGACCAGCCATATTTAGAAGAATTAGCTAGAGTTTTTTTGTCTGTAAATGAATGTAAATTTTGTGTTTGTAAATGAAATTGTCATGATTTAACCTAAATTGAAATGATTTTAAAACTTTGTCTGATTATATTTAACATTAGTGACCCTTCTGTGATTTTAAAGAGTATATATATGCTTAACTCGGCACTATCTGGACATCTGGTTTCACTTTTTACCTTCTTATGTCATCAAAAAGAGTTCCTGGAGATGTGTGTCAAAAATAGACTTAATTATAAAACCCTGTACATACAACATTTACTGATACTAGTTTAAATTATGTGGAATTGATGAAATAGAGAAAATGGTGAGCCTTAACTAATGTGCAGATGTAGTAGCCACTTAGTACCCTAAATCACTCATGTCAATGTAATAAACACACAGAAACTGTTGATTTAATTATATAGTTTTGCTAGCCTGTTTAGTTAAAGAAATCAATTTTTACAGTAAATCTGGAGCTTTGTAAATCTGGTAAAAAGCTCAGGCTTTCTTCTACCTTGGATAATGTGCATGTCCTTGTGTGCAACAATAATCCAGTCTTTGAAATCTCTAAAACCTATAGATTAGTTTAGTTTCTATGGGAAATCTGCACTACTGCCTCTACCAGTGTGAGGTTGTAGGTGCATGCTGGGATTGCATGACAACATCTACAGGAGCTCTGTAGATAATGTAAATTGGGAATATATATTCGAAGTATACAGTACTGATTTTCTGATTCTTATTTTTATCACATCACATTTTTCACATTAAGAATATACTTTTATTATAACTTTCATGAAAATGAATAAGACATTTATTCAGTTTCATTTTGTTTCCAAACCACATGCTTGTACTGACTGTGGACCTCTCCATTACTGACCATTTGAAACAGCTGGATCTTAGTTTGATGCGCTAAATGCTTTATCTTCTACGTATATCTTCAACACTTTCATTCATTATCTTTTGAATCTCATCTCTCAGCTGCTGGACGCCTCCAGTCTACAGCTCCCCTCAGAGCGTATAGAGGGTTTGTGCATCTACGACGTGGTGTGGTTCCATGGCTCCTCCTCTACAAACTCCCATCCTCCAAAAGTGGTCCTAAACGCCACACTGCAGTGGCACTTCAAACCCGAGCTGGCCTCTCACTACAGGGTGCACTGGAGGAGGTTGAGGGGCCCGGATCCTCGCGTCACAGGGGGGCCTCTGGTGTTTTTGTCCCGGGCGTACTCTCACCTCTTCAGGGTCACAGAGCTGGCCGTCCCTGCTCCTCCAGGCCTGCTGGAGGTGCTGGTGGAGCCTGTGTTGAGGAGTGGGTTTGTCCTGCCCGAGACTCAGTGGGGCAGAGCACGTCTCAGCTACTCCCAGGACCACACACAGGGCGACCAATGAAGGACTGGGTTACAGCTGGATATATATATCCATGTTTTTTACTTGTCCGAGTCCTGTAGGAAACCTATTATGCCATTTTAAATGACCTTATACATAATATAACACAAAATGAACTCTTGTGAGATTTAAGCCATATTATGATGTTGTTACCTCCTCAAAAACATAACCTGGAGTTGAGTTTTGTTTCATTCACACTTTCAGAATACACTTACATTTATAAAATCAGAGGAATACTTTGCAGTACAGAACATGTAATTTAGACTTCAGCTGCACAGAATTCATAAGATAAACACACTTGTTTGCATGGCATGTGTGATTTTTCTTTCTCTAGTCACTGATAAATAACTGCAAATGTAAAAGTATTCAGAATACAGTACTCTGATTGGACCATGTAATGAAATGTGTTACAAAATAAAGTGTAATGCAGGTATTCAGTATTCTAGAACTAATGATCATAGTAGTACTCTCAAGACTGCACTTACATAGATCATTATTTTACATTTTGTTCACTGGAAAGTATAATATTCATCTAAAACGGCTTAATAACAGAAACGGGTCCAGTGACTTCCTGTTCATACGTAGAGAACTGACAACCCCCGCCTCAAGCAGATTTTCATTTATTTTCTTTGTTTCTCTCTGTGAAAACTGTCTGTGTGAGATTTTTGAACACATGCATGACATAATGAGACTTTTTACCATGTAAAGGGCTGTGGGCGGGGATAGGGGGTAAGTGAAAACAAAATCACTATGAGTAAACTAATGTGTTGAGTGAAGGGTAAAGTGTCTTAAACTGGTCTGTAAAGCACGCACATTATTGTGCAGTTATTTTTTGCATAAACCAGTTATATTTAGTGCCTCACAAACTGGCAAAAAAAAATCAAACTATGAAGGAAAGTTAATGTTGTAGCAAAGGTTTGATTTATCATGTAATCTAAATTAGAGGTGATTTTTTGTAGTGATGTTATAGCTGATTACCAAAGGTTCTGTTTAAATGCTTTGTGTACTTTATAGCTTTGCATAGAAAAGCTACATTATAGAGCATTTGGTTTCTTTGTAGCGAACTATTTCTTTCAATTATTTAAATATTATTGTATTTGATATGATGTGTAAATTTCAAATTGTCAAAACAAGCCTCTACCCAATGCCTTAATGCACTTTCAAATAAAGAAATTGCTTACTCGACCTATATCTTCTTAATGTTTTCCAAGTAAAATTATACAAGACATTTTGGCTACCATGAAAGAGACTATTCAATGGGTCTCCGCTTCCTGTTCTAGGTGCCATTTTGAGGACTTTTCACCATTCATAAGATTCATATTTTGTTTTAAATAGTTAGAAAAGGTCCAAATGTTACAACTTTTAGAAACCCATGGAACACGGCATATCTGATATCGTTCCTGAAGTGTGGACCAGCTGCCTTGTGTATATCTGCACACTACACACTGCTTCGAGCTGGGTTTGCTCTGGCAGCCTTAAGGCAACTGTTCAAATCACTGAGGCAGCACCTTCCCAAAGAACTAAAGCATCTGGTCTCTTCACATTTTTTTGTTTTGCACTGTTACAGGTGTTACATGTGAGTAAATTCAACTCATTATCTTGTCAATCTATAAAACTGACAAATACAACAATTGTATTGTTGGGCCTTTCCTTCACTTTACACTTTGAGGGAAGACGCAGTGTCACAAAGCGTTACTAAAAACATCTTTATTGATCCTTTGGTTAAAATCGTTAAAATCAGTGATTTTGAGTGATTTGGTTTTATTTGGAAATAAAAGTGATGTGATTGTCAGTGCTGTTCCAGACAGCAGAGGTCACTGTGGCTCAGGTCAGAGGTCAGGAGGTCTGCTGAGTGATCATCTGCAGCATCCGGAGAGCCATGGCACCCTGGTCTGAGGGGATCTGCACACATATACACACACACACACACACACACACACACACAATATTTAAGAGTTCACAAAATCACAAATCTCTTTTGCCCTGCTCCCACTGACACACAAATGTATCATCAGCTCATCTTTACTGGGACGAGCCCAGACATACTGAAATCATGACATACTGATGAATGTTTGTTTTTTGTAATTAATATCAATAGTCCCATGAGATCCATCCGCTCTTTTTCAAGGTGGTTCAACTCTTGTCTTAACCCCCAGTTAAGACAAGAGTTATGAATGTAACTATGGTTCTCTGAATTTTGAAAGACAGCCAGGGGTCAGTGCTTGACCCTTACCATGTGTCCGGCCTTGAGGATCCAGTAGAAGGAGAAGTTCTTGTAGTTCTTGTAGAAGGCTCCAGTGACCCCAGGAGAGGAGGGGTCATCCAGAGGAATCCAACGCAGTTTGTTAAAGTATGGAAGCCCCGTCCACTTCAGGGTCTTCACCCACTGCTCCTGACCTGCAGCACACACAATATACACACCAGAACACGTCTCAGTGTTTAGATATAGATCTCCTAAAATAATCTGAAAGTCTCATTGCTCATTTTGCAAATCCAGGAGAACATTCAGACATTAGGAGACTGAATAGGTTGGATTTATGTGTAAACCAACTCTGGGTGGCCACAAACTAAGGTGAAAAGTTAATCATCCACATAAGCTTGTTTTCAACTAAAAAGACTTGAGTCCAAAAGATTAATAAGGCTCCATAAATCCAAGATGACATGTTTGTGGACACACTAACAAATGAGGTTATGGTTCATTGAATTCTGTTGCCCCTGCCCTTCTTTCGAATGTGAATGCAACCCATCATAGAAAGAAACATGTGCAAAAAGTCATAAGAATCACATGCACATCTGAACATTTACAGATGTCTAAAAATACCAAAATGATGGCACTTTATTTTAGAGCCAGAAGACAAACATACCCATGGTGTCCACGATCAGGTCCAGCTGTCCATTGTACACTGTCACATTGACTCCAGCAGACAGCAGCTGGTCCACTATGTCCACAACTGGTCTCATGAAGTCTCCTGCCATGTTCTGGAACACTGCATCAGCCTGTCCTGTATCACACCACATACTCAACCTAATATATACTGTATATACTCACAGAGACACTGCCCTATAACACACCACATGCTCACTCAGCTATACACCATCTCCTCAGTGACACACTAGCTCAGACTGGCTATAACTGACGCTCGTCACAAAATGAAATCTGAGTAAGACTGACCAAGTTGTTATATTGTATTACATTGTAATGTATTATCTTGATTGAGTGTATCCATTTTCTTGTGTTACTGTAGCTGATATGACTGCTGCTCTTGACCAGAACACTTTCACAAAAAAATATATCTTTTTTTGTCCTGGTTAAATAAGAAA
Source organism: Scartelaos histophorus (assembly GCA_000787155.1). Lineage (NCBI taxonomy): Eukaryota > Metazoa > Chordata > Actinopteri > Gobiiformes > Gobiidae > Scartelaos > Scartelaos histophorus. The sequence continues at coordinate 56,560 of KN499995.1, read as the reverse complement.
AGAGATTGCATTTGTATTTAGTATGCAAAAAATACTGATGTGTTCTTCTCAGGACTGAAGTAGCCTTACCTCCCCAGGTGACGTTCTGAGGTATCACCCCAAGCTTCTTCCTGATTGGTCCGTTCATCAGCTGGCTCAGAGACTGTTTGTGGAGGCGGCTGACATGGCGACGGAACTGAAGAGCTGTCAGAGAACACATCAGTCACAGGAGAACTGTACATGATTCTGATTTGATAGTCGATCACAACATTCAGACAGTTAGTTCCTCACATATGAAGTCTTCTCCTTGGCGTGCGGTGACCCTCTCGTCTGTGTCTTGGGTGAGGATGTTGTAGAAGTTGACGTTGTTGGTGTTCTATCAAAAACATATTAGACTGAAGTGTTTTTGAATGAATAGAAAATGCATATCTAACATTTTTAAGCAGATTATGCTGTAATAGTAAGTAGGTAGTAGTAGTAGTAGTAATAGTTTTTGTAGGCAGTAGTAGTAACAAATTGTGGATTATATTTGTAATATATAATATATTATATTTCTTGAGGATGTGCCTGGATGCAGCATTTGTACAACAAAGTGCATCAAAATTCTCCAAAAAGAGCTGATTAAAAAAGAAATGAAATAAACATGTATTGTAATATTTAAATATGAGTACCAAGTATAAAAATCAAGCATAAAAATATCTATTCTCATGGAAACAAGCACCTGGCTAAATTACAGGTCAGATCTGAAGGTATTTGTGTGCAATAAAAATACATGTAATTAATAAATAGAAGATACATTTATTTCATACTGTGGAACATTCTAGACAAAGCAATAATGATAGACATTGTCCAGCATTGGGCATTTTCCAGCTCCTGGGCCACATTTTCTCTGGTCATCTCTGAAAGGCACTTTTAGGCTCATTTGGAACGTCATGCATAGACTAAAGCTGTGGTTTTTTTTTTAGAGATGTTTTTTTAAATGACACTTTTTGTAAGACAGGATCACTTTTTCATTGGTTAGTCATAACATACACTCTTACCAGTCTGACAAAACAAAATCAAAACAATGAGATTTACTGCTTTTATATAGAAATACAATGAATATTACATAGAAGTAATGGGCAGTGTGCTGCCCCCGCGACCCAGCCGGATTAAGCGAGAGCGAGAGCGAGAGAGAGAGAGAGAGAGAGAGAGGACATAGCTGACTTGAAGTGCACTTCCGCCTCCTTATAATGTTACATTAAATCTAAATCTAAATTTGCTCCTATAGCTGCTGGCTCTGTGAACTTTTACATTTTTCTTCACTAAGGCAACAATCTTTAATCCTAATTTTTGTTATTCTGGAACCCATAGATAGCAGTGTGATAACTGTCAGACTAAATGGTTTGACTTGGTTTTTAAATTCAAAGCGTTGTTGTAATAATAAAAGAGACACTAAATGTATCATTGCAGCGTCTGCATCTTAGTTCTCTCTGCAATGGAGCAAACTAAACTAAAAGAGTGTGTTTGTCTCACCCTCTCCACCACAGACTCAGTCAGGGACCAGAGCTCTGTGGCCTTGAGGAAGTGCCCGCTCTCCACAGCGTCCTGTACATCCTGGGCCATTCCGTTCACCTCGGCCAGTCCCGGGTCATCCAGGAGGGACTGCACCAAACGCAGAGAACAAGAAGGAATCTTAAATGCTCTGAATACTTTATCTTGTATTAAAATGTGCAAAGTTAAAAATAAAATAAGACCATTACTGTTCTAATTATTCTATAAAGGTACAGAATGTATCTTTTCTGATGGAGATATTGCTGTTCAGTCTAGAAAATTCGTCATGGAAATAAGATATTAACATTACTGTTATGTTACTGTCAAAAGTGTTAAGCCTACTTACAATAAGAATGCATGTTTGCCCAAGTATTTCCCATTTGAAAGTGAATCAAAATCAAGACAGATAAGTTTGATTATGAGACATTATAAGCAAATGTCTCATAATCAAACTTATTGCACCTTTAAATTTGGTCTATAAATCTTTCAGGTTTTGTTTTGGTCAAAATAAATAAAACTGTTTAAAACTCATCAGACATGTACTTACAGTGGTGTAGAGGTATGGGCCCCAGGTCATCACAGAGTCTAACCCAGAAGAAATGCAAATATTAACACAGAATATAACAAGATGCTTTGGTAACAAGTTCGTTAGAAAATAAAGCTTTTGGAAACAAGAATCTCTAATTGAATTTCTCATTACGACAGCAACTAGCAGCAATCATGGAACAAGAAATCCTAAGAAAATGTTGGACTAACTCAAATATGGTTCATTACTGTTCTATGAACTATACTATACTATACTATTTTATGGAATATAACCTAAATGAGATCTGGGTCTGGTGCATAGTGTAATGGGCAGCATGATGCCCCCGCGACCCAGCCGGATTAAGCGGGAGAAGATGGATGGATGGATGGATGGAACCTAAATGAGAAGTTTCACTCACACAATTCATGGCATTTTATATTTTTGATGATAAAACTAAAAAAGTCACCTACTTTTATTTGAAGAATGGATCAAATGTAGGGACGTAATGATATCAAGATCCCTCAGTATGATGATGTTTATGATATGCATCTCACGGTTTGATATATATTGCAATAGTTTGTGGAGGTTTACAAAATTGTGAATTTGCTACTTTTCCTTTTAAAAGCCTTGGAAAAGCCTTGAAAAATCTTGGGTACTGTTAGAATAGGAAGAATTAAGATTTCAAAGTGCGTAATAGCAGTTATTTCTTCCTGTAGTCTGCACTGACAGCACCAAAGCATCATGGTCTATGTAGTTCTCTCTGTTTTTTAGTGACTGCTGCATCAAGTTTATTGAGAAAGACATTATAACTATTAATTTAAATGAAGAGACTTTTAATTTGATATATTGTGAGAGCCTCTGATATTATTGTGAATCTTTTGATGATACGATACCACAATATTTCCGTTACTGTTACATGCCTAGTTATGTTCCAATACTGGGATAATACAGTCATTTAAATTTGGTTAAAAACATAAGCGAAAGTTGTTAGTGACTGTTTTGTTGAAAATTAAGCTATTTTTCTTGAGCTGATGAATTGCGATGGACATTTTATCACTATTAACCCTTTATCTCACTGGTAAAACAGGGACTGATTTCCTCTATTGATCAATATGATTCTTAAAGTTGCACTGTGTAACTTTTCTGGTGCAAGGTACGCTACCTGTTGGTCTCCATAAAGATGTTATACCTTTGTCTAAAATGTCCCCTGGTATGACATTAAACATATCCATGTAGCTTTTTTCATTACGAGTGTTTCTATAGCTCAAAACACAGTCATTCCTTCAGTGAACAGCAGTGACTCTCCACAGATCTGACCTGTAATGTAGCGTAGTGCTGTAACCTGCTGGTCTCCCTTGTGATAGGCTGATACATTATAGTTTCATCTATACTGCTGAACATTCTAGACAAAGCAATAACATTCCCATGGAGACAAGAGAAAAAAATTATTCCTCCAACACACTTTCCTATACACAGCAAAACTAAACATTTTAACTTTATTTTCTGTTCTACCATTTAAAGACAATATACTGTGTTGTTACTATGTTGTTACTTGATACTAACCCAAAGGAGAAATCCAGGAGTCTCCAAGAGCCACTCCAGCAAAGTTACATTTTACAGATCCCTGTGCAATGGCCTGGAATAAAATACACAGTTAATCAATTTCTACAAAAATGTGTTGAGTTATTCATGCCTCACATGATTTTAGTGTGTCAGCAGTGCTTAATGACAATAAATGTTTTAACGTAAGTTTTAATATTTATAATATTCATAAATATTTAACACCAGTCTACTTGCTGCTTATTTTAAATATGTTATTAGCCATTATAAACCCTTTGAAAAACTGAAAAAAATTGAAAAAACAAAAACATTCTAAATTCTAGAATGGAGCAGCTGGAGGCAAAAGTGAAGTGGAACAAAATGCGACTTTCAAAAGGAAAACTGGTATTAATTTCAGAATATCACAAAAGAATATCAAAAGTATTTCTTATAAGAGTTTATGATCCACAGTAAGCATTTTTACAAAGGCAAAATCCACATTTTAAATTTTTACTGGACAATTCCTCAGAAATGTTGAGCCCACAACAGTTTTTCACATCATGTACAGACATATTACATATTTCATCATAAATTCTACTTGTTGTGACGCCTAAGTACTATTTTAAGGTCAGAAAACTGTATTTTTTCCATCTTTCTTAATAGAGGAGGAAAGTAAATAAGATTTGTACCTTGAAAATTCAAAATGTTTGCTTATTTTTTGTCTAAGGTCATAAAACCATTAGCATTTAGTTCTGCTCGTCAGTTAATCATTGTAAATATATGATGTTAGCTTCATTTTGCCTCCACTCCAGAATTTTAAACATTCTGATGACATAAGATTTGAAAGGGTCTTTATGTTTGCACTTTGTTGTTATATTTATTGTGAAGAGTGAGCTGCTGTGTTCAAATAATTTCCCTTATGGATCAATACATTTCTCTAAGTTTAAAAGGTGCACTGTGTAACTTTTCTGATGAAGTGTCCGCCGCTTCTGTAGAAATTATCGTTTTGCCTTGGATGTTACACAGTACGGCATTAAACATCTGCCTGCCATTTACTCCAGTGCAGATGTTTTAATTGCAAAAAAAAATAAAAAAATAAAAAAATCTTGTTGCGGACAGGCCTGCCTCTCCACAGACCTGACCTGTAACTTTCTTGATCTCACACTGTGAAATGTTCCAGGCAAAGCAATAACATCACTATAGAGAAATTGGGGACGGACCCTCTGCTAGAAAAGCTACGCAATGCATCTTTAAGGCTAATTTTAGAATCACTTTGTCACGCTCACCTTGGTCAGCTCCATGGAGATCGCGGCGGCCATCTTGCCTCCATAGGACTCAGAGAAGATGTAGAAGGGGATGGTCTGCAAAATGAATGATGTTATTTCTGTACAGTATGTTTACAAGTCATATTTATGAAGTTTAAGTGTAGCGTACCTGAAATTCCCCCTGTGAGTTGAAGAAGTTCTTGAGCAGCACGAGCATGTCTGAGGCCACAGTAGACACATTGGTGGCGTAGGCGTTCTCTGTATCTGCGTAACTAAAGCCAGTGCCCACGGGGTTATCCACAAACAGCACGCTCGCCGACTGCACCTGAACGCAGCCCATAGAGACGGGAGAGTCAAAAACACAGCGCCCTCGTATCCTTGGGCAACACACTCCGTCCATCCCGTGATGGAATGAACTGAACCAACTGTGTGATAGTCAATTTTAGGTTATCTGCACTTTACTTAAAAACATTTTAAAGTCCATAGTTTTTACTTTTACTTCACTACATTTGACAGCAGGTAAGAGTAAATGGATACCACTGTGTAGGGTTACCCTGATTTAGCCAAACACACAGATGTTTTTTTTGTTTTTGTTTTTTCCCCACTTTATTTTAGTTAATCTAAAATGAAATTATGTACTTAACTGGTGCAAATTGGTCTGCTCTCAAGAGAGTTTGAAGTGGAGGGTGGGAGGTTTTTTGTGACTTATTTTAGAATGTATTATAGCTATTTATCTTTTTACTCTCTGTTATTTAATATTTTGTGATATGTAAGGTGCTGTCCCCCCAAAAATCCCTTGTGGATAAATAAAGTTTGTCTAGTCTAAGTCTAACATGCAAAATTAACACTAAGGGAAGTTGAATTAACTTCAACAATATCTACTCCACCACCATTCAACTTTCAAATAGTTGAAATAAACTTTTTGGGATGAAGACAACTTTTAACAATTTTACCCTGAAATTTGAACCTTCCAGTTTTTGCTGTGTACTATTTTGTTCTTCTACTATTTGCTTTCTGTGTCTGGATGGGGTCAGGCAGTTGAATTCCAATGATTCTTAGTACAAATGTACCTGATTGAACTATGTCACCAGCTTCTGTGTTCATTATTACCTGAGAAAATGCTATGTATAATGAAGAGATTATACTTGACAGTCTCATTTGTTTCTTATTTAGAAGCTTTTACAAAAAATACATGATAACATTAATTAAAATCAGATACAGACCCTTCAGATAATATAAACCTTATTGTGATGTCATTTGCAACCTACCGAATTGTCAGGATTGTGAGACAATACATTAATATTGCAAGTTTTGAGTTCTGTTTTGCTGAGTTTTGTTTTCTTTTTAGAATATTTTGACAACACTATAGCTGTGGGTGCAGACTGAAATATATGAACTTATGCCCATTAAATATGAGAGTGATGGAATTATGAATAATATAGGGATGTTACACAGATTTAGATAGAACGTCCTCCATACCCATGTGGTGTCTCTGGGGTTCAGGTCTCCATCCAGAGGACCGATCTCCGCAAAGTTCCCGAAACCTGTCCCAGAGCCTCCTGGACCACCCTGGACACACAAGAAAATGTCAACATCACCAAACCTGAGCAGCCAAAACACACATTTACTCACAGTCTAACTTATTCAGGGGGGCTGGAGTTCAGAGTGACCATTCTATATCGGGCAGTTCAACTTTTTGAAGTTAAAATAGATCTAGCGCACTTAGTCATGGTGAGTGTGAGGAAACATCATGTGCTGGGAATATATGTATTTTGGGCTTGTTCATCAATCTGAAACCCCTGGGTAAATACCGCTATAAATATGTGAGATTTTGATTTTAAATTCCACAAACATCCTGACCTAAAGTGTGCCCAGATACAATCTAAATATGTTCAGATCAAATGTAATGCTGAATTATTCTTAGCTACAAAAGCATTGAGCATGATGGTCAAGTTGTTATGATGTGGCGATTCTTAAGGCAAAATGCAGTTAAAACCTAAAGTGCATCGCTCTGATCTGAACGGTCACTCCCTAAATTCCAGCACCTTCACCAGTCCTGAGTCAGTGCTAGTGCAGCCTCTGCAGCTAAGAGAGGGAATTCTGGAGGGTCTGAGCTTCACATGAGGCCTGAACATAAACTGAGAGTGACACTGACTTGGATGTGTTCAGTTTCAGTTCAGGTTCAGTTATGATTGCAGTTCATTAGCACAGGCAACAGTTCCTGTAATGTTTCATCAAAAAACACGTATGGATAAATAATGCTATTACTGTAAAATGAGGCTACATACAAAACCAACATATTATGTAAATTGTGCTTTATGGAGTTTAATAGGGTCACACCCAGTAAGAAGTTTTAGTGTAAGAATTTTGATTTGATTGTCTGTAATATTGATTGTTACAGCTCCTTTTCCATTTTGTGTATCATATAAAATGCCTTCCGTAATGAAAGTGACATTTGATACTAGCTAACTGAGAAGAGGAAATACACATTTATCAAAACAGCATCACATGACAATATACCCACATAAAAGTCTACTTTCACTTTCACTTACATTTGAAGAATACTTTGCTCATAGTGGACAATATTACAGAACTTTACTCAGGCTACAGATCAGGCTACTCTACGCTCTAGTCATTTTTATTCTGACTTTTGAGTTTTACTCCATGAGGACTTTAGCATTGACCTTCTTGACTTAAGAGCTACTTCTCTGCTCGGAGCATGGGTTCTCTTACTTGCAGCCACATAACCAGGGGCAGGTCCCTGTACTCGGCGGATGGAGAGTCCGCGTAGTAAAGCCACCAGAACATGTGCGCCCCATCTCGGACCGTCACGTAACCCCAGGTCTCCTTGCCCTGCAGTGGATTGGGGAGCCCTGGGCCAAAGGTTAACAGTAGTAGTAGAATGCATCATTTGGCAGTAGAAATAAAGATCTGATGACGACAGTCTGTTATTATTATTTGCTATGATTACTATATTTTATATTGTCCTAATGCGTCATAAACAATTTTGGATATGTTTGTGCTCACCAATCATCTTCCAACAAATGAATAAAACTTATTCACGTGACTAAAATATGCATTAGTGTATAGGACAACAGACGCAAATAATCACTTAATAAACCGTACCTTTTGTAAATAAAGTAGCGAAAACCAGCACTATGAAAGAGGAGAATTGTAACCGGTCCATTGTTGATGACTGAAGTATGTGGCGCTACAGTTTAATGGTGCAGGTCACATGACCACTCCCAAGTCTGGTCAGCTGACTAACTATTTTCTCTCTCTTTCTTTGTCTTTCTTTAATCCTTCTATTCTTTCTTCAGATTTTGTATTGAATTTGTGACGTAGCCTACTGTGGAAGCCGTAATTTTTATAGTAAAGATAAATCTAAATTAAACAGTGCTGCATTTGTTTATCGGAAACGAAATAATTAATCAAATAGTGAATTAACTTAATTACATTAAATGGCGTAATTGATATAAGAAATTAAATGCTATTAGTACAATAATAATCATCTCTTCCCCCATTTTTTTAAACTAAAATAAACGAGTTCTCGTTCAAGAGGGCGCCGCGAGATACTTGAAGTTTCCGAAAAGCTACTGAATTTCAAAATAAAAAAAAAGTTACATTTTCATATGTTTGTTTTCGAATTTCTTTTTTTAGAAATGCAAATTACTTTGCACTTCAGTTTATTTATTTACATAAATATTAAATCTGTTTGCCATAATGTTTAAATAAAAGATGTGTTGAAAAATGTAAACTTCCAAAAAATCCCTCAGTATTATTTTGAAAACCTCACCGGAAGAGTATCTAGCATTTTCCTGTAGCCGCTTGTGTGTCAGGCATGATTTGGGCATGAAACGGTTCTATACTGTTGTACTGCTTTATTTCTGTAGTTTTTAGACCTAAATGTAAATCGTCATGACGGCCAACTTCATCCGTGTGCGGCTGCACTTTGACTACGCCCCGCCGGCCGTGGTGGGCTGCCGCATGTGCTGGCTGCTGGTGGACCTGCGCTCCTGCCGTGTGGTGGCCGACCTGGAGGGCATCATCCGGGACAAGTTTGAGCTGAGCCGCGGCAGCATCCTCAGCCTGTTCATCGAGGACTGCTACCTTCCCCACACCGAGAGCATCCTGGTGGTGCGGGACAACGACTGTGTGCGGTGAGACGGGAGAGCTGCCCATACTGAATATCAGAGTAAAATTCTGCCTGTAACTGTTCAAGCTCTGTATTCTACTCAAATGCATAGGGAGCAAGGAATGTAATGAACATGGTCTACTTTTGCTTTCTGGTTTGGTCATACTCAGACTTAAAGGGGCACCATTTAACTTTTCAGGTGTTGATGTCTGCTTGTCCCCATAGAGATGTTACTTCTTTGTCTGCAGTGTTCCTATGGAGTATGGAATTACACTTATTTATCTCAATGGAGACAAGCAGGTGACACTATAAGGCCAAGTTGTAGGCCAGATCTGTGGAGAGTCAGGCCAGCTTACTGTCCTGGTAATAGATTAAATGCTACATTAAAAGCAGTAATGTGACAATTTCAAAATATTGAAACAGTTACTTTGCTATTCTCATCTGAAATGACTAATATGTATTACTGACACTGCTGCCCGTTTGTGTCTGACAGGGTGAAGGTGGACAGTGTCTCTACAGCTCAGACATTTCCAGAAGCCACAGTTGAAAACAAACACAAGAGACAAAGACCTGCAGAAGATGAGGGATCAGTTGAAAATTCATCAAGTTTGGAATTTAAAAAGAAAAAGAGGAAAAGGTGCATTGCAGAGAGCCCTGCTGTTAACTGTCTACAGACAGAGACTGAGCAGACGGATACAAATTCAACCAAAAAGGACAAGAACAAAAAGAGACAAAAGGAGGAAAAAGTGAAAACGAAAAGTACACCTCCTCCAGTCAAAGTAAATCCAAGTGTCAAGAAATCTGAAAAAAATACTCAAAAAATACTTACTACTACCATTACTACAACGACAACTACAAAGAAACCTCAGATTAGTTCTTCTTCAAGTACAAGCAGCAGTGAAGATGAAGAAGTAGTAAGAAAGATTCCTGCACCTAAACCAATACCTAAACCTGCCCTTAATTCCATCCTCACATCTCCCAAAACAATTCAAAATGGCCAACCCCCTTCCAAGAAACTCCCTCCCTCACCGTCCTCGTCATCCTCGGACACAGACTCATCCTCGGAGGAAGAAGACAAAAGCACAAAAGCGAAAATGACAAATGATAAGTCGAAATTAGGGGAGGCGATACAGCGGTCTAACAACAGTGTGATCCAAAATGGCAGAGATGACAGCGAGGAGGAGATCCAGTTTGTGATCAAGAAGCCAGTGCAGCACCCCCACGGACGCATTGTGGTGGGGCAGATGTGGCAGCAAGGTGGTGGGGAGGTGGGGAGGGGGAGAGGGAGAGGGAGAGGGAAGCCGGAGCCCAGGGAGTCATGGGGCAAAGGAAGAGGGCGAGGTAGCAACTGCATCCAGTACAACTATCAGGAGAAAGAGAGGAGCAAGGAGGAGGCGTCATATGGCACAGATTCACTCACCAATGTGTCTGTGGTTCTACAGGTGAGTGCAGGAGTGCAAAAGGATTTTTATAGTTTAGTGAGCCATTAATATGCTAAACTGACTTTGTGATACTTTTCCTCATCAAAACTCTCCTTGGGTTTTAGGTATTTTCATGTAATTCCAAGTAATCATTTTATAAAATAATTAAATACAAACTGGTAAAATCATTCCTTTGCTGCTTTTAGCCTGCCTGATGAAAATAAATAATAAAGATATTAATTTACCTGAGAAATAATGATCAATGATCAGTTTTGTGTACACTGTTTTCAAATATTTGCATATTTTGCTAACGAAAAAGTGAAAGTATTAAAGTACTGAAGGCATGAAAATATTAAGACATTCTCCTCTTATACAATATAGTAGTCAAACTACATAATGGGATCAAAAACACAAACACAAACTTCTACACCATATCTGGCCACTGTTATTTTTGGGGCTACTATGAAGTTTTACAAAACTGATTAAATTAAATTCAAAGCTGTTACATCTTTTTTTTTTAATTTGGTATGAATTTTGAACAGAATGGTCCAAGTCTCCCCAAACCTGACTACAGCACCATGCCTCTGCTGGCGGCTCCTCCACAGGTGGGACAGAAGATCGCCTTTAAGGTATGCCAACATCTCTGGACAGTTAACAACCACTAAACATTGTGGATTACACTTTTAAAGAAATGAATGACTGTTTGATTTTCTTTTTATAATAGCTGTTGGAACTGACAGAGAACTATACACCAGAGGTATCAGATTATAAAGTAAGTTTCAGTTACAATTTATGTGTAAATTTGTTCCTAATTTTATGTCTGTTTTTAAGTTTGATGGTTATTTGTTTATTGTATTTTTAGGAGGCAAAGATTTTAGGTTTTGATCCAAACACCAAACAAATTGAGCTGGAACTACTCACTTCTTTCCAAGGTATAGTACCCATGTTCTAATTAGCATCACACCATTCACAGCTAACAGTCAAAGTCTGCAGAACATGTGATCATGTCTGTTTTCCTGACCCACAGCTCCGATTGAGCCGGGAAAATTTGACCTGGTCTATCAGAATCCAGATGGGTCCGAGAGTGTGGAGTATGCTGTAGACAGAGGATCTTTAGTAAGTATCTTTAGTATTATTATTACTACGTTATTTATTATTATTAGTACTAAAAAAATAAACTAACCTTAGACTTGGGTATTTGGATAGCTCAATTCCAGCACTGTTTGCAGTCCTAAAAGCAATGACATGAACAAGTTAGCATAGTATGTTGTATGACCAAAGAAGTCTTTTTACTTAAGTTATTAAAACACTTTTTGTACATTTAATAATGTATTTTATTTATCATTAACTATACAAAGCATTTCATTATCATGGGGCAGATTCTTAATTTGTTCCACTGCAAACATTTCATAAATCTTAACATGCCATTTTGTTATAATGCAAATGTTTATCCTCTTAAACCTTTTATGTTATTTGGCCTAGTATGTGACTGTTTAATTGTAGTACAAAATTGCCTATGTTCAACAACCCATATTCCAACTAATGTTTGTATTTGTCCTAGGTAACTGAGAGGTGGGATTCTCTGCTTGAACCAAGACTTGTTATTTAAAGTGGATTTAACAGCGAAATCAGTGAATCTTGGATTATCCCGATCTTTATTCCTCAAGTGGTTACTGTTCATTTTAAATGCTTTTTAGTGGTCTTTAATTTGCTTTTATGAATCCTGATTTGTTAATGGGTGTACGAAGATGACATGCTTTTATTTTTGTACAAATATGTGAATGTAAATGTTTACTAAATAAACCATGAAATCTAAACTATACCTAGTAATACATACTTGTCATACCAGATTATTTATCAAAATTCATACAAGAGAAGAAGCACACACACACACAAAATCAATTTCAAAATGATGTTTTGAAAAAACGACTCGTCTGATCACAAATTTTTTGTTGTTGCAGGATTTACTACAATAGAGTCCTATTTCAAATTTCAAGAACTTTCTACCTGTAATGAAACCAAATTAATGGCTTAAACAAAGTCGCAGTCATGGCTGAAAGGTACCAAAAAAGAATGCAGATTGTACACTGTAGAGGACAGAGGTTGTCCCAACTAACACAGAATATGGGTTTCATCTTTCTGTTAAAACACGCCTTTTTATTTCACTTAAACCGTGTTCCAATGCCCGAGGTCAGCTGAGGTCAGCCGAAATGTGGCCGCAAAACAAGTCTGAGGTCTGCAGTGGAATAAGAAAGGAGATGTGACAATAGTATCGTCACCTTCCTAAAATAATCGCCTAAGTCACTTTTAAGTTTACTTGAGCAACAAAATGCCATAATTTCAATTTTTGGGGGAGTTTTTTGTGTATCCTGAAAAACCTGAAAAAATTACTTAAAATGACGATTATTTTAGGAAGGTGTCGATATATATATATTAAAAAAAAAAAGGCTAATTATAACCTGGAGAACGCACCTGGATTGTTAGCGCCTATCTCGTCGTGACGCAGCGCCTCGTGTGTTTAATTCACCAATCAGCACCCACGGTCTGTCCTCGCGCTCTTATGTCATAGCAACAGCAGCAGCACCACGCGCGCACACACGCACAGGCACGTAGCTCCTCCATCCTCCGACACCACCGCCTCAGATGCGAAGGATGGCGACGGACCAGCAGCCCGCATCCACACGGCGCTTCTAACCCCCAGAGCCGCTCATCGCGCACCGGGGCACGGACTCTGAACATGGAAGGCCAGCAGCAGCATCAGCAGCCACCCCAGCCCCACGACCAGGAGCAGCTGCTGCAGGTGCTCCGGAGGCTCAAGGAGGTGTTCGACATGTGCGACCGGGATGCAGACGGCTTCATCCGGGTGGAGCACTTGGTCAATCTCGGGCTACAGTTCGGGCAAGGAGACGAGGTGAGAAACGGATCGGTTTGGAAGAAGATTTTAGCGACATATTTGACATTTTAGCACAAATATGATAAGAAAACACGTCTTTGCTAACCTGTTTTTCTAATTAGGCTACATCAGGAAAGCTAGTTCAATGTCACAGGTGTTTTGAAATGCCATAGGATGAAAACAGTAACAGTAGTCTTATAATTAGGCTTTTTTTTAAGCCTTTTTCCCAATTAGCTCTGAATATAATGAGATATTGATCCACTAGGTCTACATTAATATTACATCGCATTATAATTCATTTCTGTTTTTAATTGAAGTGATAATTTTCATTTTTATAGCATCTATAATGTGAATTCTGCTATTTAAACCTATTTACTATTTACTACTAATACACCAAATCTTAAATATCTTCATAACCCACAGACATCAAAATGGCTCCATCATTTTATTATTACGGCAATACAATACAAAATGTTAATTTGAGAAGGAATATATACAAAAAAGTCATATTCACAGGACAGAAATGATTTTTTCCTGAATAGTAGTAGTAGTAGTAATAGTAGTAGTAGTAGTGTTAAAAATCACATTAAATGATGCTATCACAATGATGCTATAGACACTACTCAATACC
>KN499995.1:30864-42562 GCA_000787155.1 Scartelaos histophorus | reverse complement strand
TCTTTAGACAATAGAATGTGATTTTCAATTTTAAGTTGTAGTACTGTGTGTTATATCTGTGTAATCCCTTGGTGGTCCAGGTAGGTTCCATAGTGGTCCATGGACGTATACTAGTCTATGTACGTATGTATGTTTTAGCATCATTATGAATATCTGTTTTTTCACTTTCAACAACCCTAGTTTATAATGAGACCACATTCTTCTGAACTAAAACCCATATTTCTTTTTATTTATACATCCTGTCGTCTTTTGCAGAAGAGGATTATGTTGCCAGGGCAGCAGAGGCATTAGAGTCATATGTCAAAAGATGTTAAAATGCGAATTCGTTTTAATCCGTAATGAGCCGTATCTAGACTGGGAAGTGGATTTCCTGCAAAGCTGTCATGGCGGCCGAGCTCTAAAAATAACCCATTTTCTAGAAGCAGTATCTTCATCCTCCTCCTCCTCCATCATGTCTGTGTTTTTCTCGCTATGAAAACTGGAGATACACGTAGTCCGATTTGTGGATACTGAAATTAAGAAGCTAGTGAATGGAGAACCTAATTCGATGATGCTTCCAAAATGAAATTGTAGTTCAGATCTTCGAGGTGCTTTGATGGCAGATGAGAGCTTAGCGGAGGCCTGTACTGTCAAAATATTACACAGCTCCAGCCTGGACATATTAAAGTCTTTTTTTAAATGAATTGTATGAAACTTATGAAACGTTTCCATGAATGTAAATAAGTTAAATGCCATATGATGCAACAATTCACGCAAAACAGTAACATGTCCCAGGACATAGTAAACATATCATTAAAGAAGGGGTCTTATGCAAAAAAAAAAACATATTTTTTTCTACCGTGTTATAATGTTGTTCCTTCATCAAAAACATACCTGAAGAGGTTTTAAATTTCATCCATGCATGTTTGAGTAATTTAGCAGTCATTATTTGAACCTTTCATATGGGCAGCAATACAGTTCTATCCAAAACTCAGCCCACAAGGATTGAATTCTCCATAAATATACAAAGATACAAAATAATACTCTACGACTTCATAAGCCTGATACAATCTGCAGTCGTTTCTTTAAGGGGATGCATGATGTGTGAATTTTCTCTGACAGGGGAATGACTTGGTGCTGATGGCGAAGGGAGGGGGAACTCAGAGTGTCAGAAATGTATAATGTATAACATGTTGCTTTTGGCCAATATAGCATTTTCAATACAATAAAAGGTAACATGTTGATCTAAATATGTTGTATGTTACCAATTAACACCCTTTAGAAATACCCCTCTTTATTTATTGTTATTTATATTTGAGTAGTAAAGTGCAAAAGGCTTAAGACATAAACACTTAAATCTTTCAGAAAATGAAGTAGTGAAATTATTTTGCTGCGTGGGCGGACAATTAAGTTATGCTAAAATAAACTACCTCTAGACTAGCATTAAGCAATGTCAGACCTAGTAAGTAAATAATAAATCTGAAAATGAGATAAATAACCTGATAAAGGTTTTAAAATCTTTGTCAGACCAGAGAAATTTCCAGTGTACTAAAATGTTAGCATAATGCAGAAATAAATGTAAATGTAAATGTTGTCCTGTCTCAGATCAAGAGACTGACCAATTTTCTGGACCCCAACGCCCACGGGAAGATCAACTTCAGAGACTTCTGCCATGGAGTGTTTGCCATTAAAGGTGAGACGGGACATTGTGCTGTGGCGATTTAAAGCTGCCTGTTTTTGTTCTCTGTGGGGTAAAGAAGGATGGGGACACAGTCAGGAGAGCAGGATGGCAGTGGTCTAGGGCTGAGATGGGGCTGATTGTGCTTGTATTGAAATGTGCAGAGCAGACATCACTGATGTCTGGTTTAAAGGTGTCCAGGATGACCCACAGCTCCTTGTGTAGCTTAGGTTTAGACTGATATGTGTGTCCTCTCCACCTGCTGCAGGCTGTGAGGAGATTCTGAAGATGCCCATCACAGCTCGCTCTCGCTCCTCCAGCCAGGCTTCAGTCACTGACAATGGATACATCTACCAGGTCAGACAAGTTATTTCCAAGACTAAATGACTTTATTGCCTGCCTTTTAGAAGACCCTTAACTAGGCCTGTATACCTTTCTGTGTGTTTAAGATTAGCTTTTAGATTGTCTCCTAGCCAACAAGGGCTTATATCTTACAACATCATACTTTAGCACAAAACGGAATAATAGTTTTCTTAAATTCCTTTGAATACTTTTTTTTAAATTAATGTTTCTAACCAAAAGGTCTTGGTGCTGGTAATTATGTAATAATTTTCTTTGTATCATTCATTTCTTAGCCATGTCAGTAAAAATCCCCATAATGCCTGGGCATCTGTACATGGCGCCATCTTGGAACTAAAGCACCTCTATAAACACCGGTTTTATGTATTTGTATTCTTAGACCTATTATATCTGAAGTGCTGCACAGCACACAGTTCATTTGGATGTTACCAAATCTTTTTAATTTTACTCTGTTGTGGTCATCCCATAGTGTGTCTGTCTGCTGAATGATAAAGAGCGCATATTCCCAGTCAGCCTGGTTCTCCATGTTGAATCTAAATGGGACTAGTTGCTAGGCAACAGCAGAGAGAGTCTGATGGAGGCGTGGCCTCCTCTGGTCCTGAGGAGCCAGGAGGAACTAATGGAAAAGACCATGTTAAATGGATGATGGCTGACCGGGCCTCCTCACAGGACGGTCACATATGGACCTGAAGTCTGTGCTCAGACTCTTAGCCCCTGATCATCACTGTGCTGCTTCTATATGTGACGAGGATGGATCTTACATATGATTCATGATGATTTATTCATCTTAACCTCCACAAGAGACATCAGAGCAAACTGCCAGTGTCATCAAGAGTCACCTTCACAAAACTGAGATGTATACCGACTTGCATAACATATGATGTTCAGACCCCTAATCCTGTATTATACCAGTATTTAGAGCTGCAGTGTAACAAAAGGGAGCAACCCACACAAATGTATCGTGTCACTTCCCCCAGCAGAGCTCACCAGCCCCTTGCCTCTGTGTAACACTTCTGTCTTCTCACAGATATTCTGATTGACTTTGCTTGTGCCTGATGCGTTTGTGTGTGTTCAGAATGGTGAGGCGAAGCTGGGCCCTCCTAACATAGTGTGCAGCTCTGAGCCCACACGGCAGCGACGGTACAATCCTGTTAACACTGTAACATACTCACACACACACACACACACACACACACTTGACTCTACATGATTATTGTGCATATGTATATGTAGACCTCCTCCTCCTCCCAACAGCAGCAGTGCATCTGCCTCGGTGCTCTCTGGAGAGGAGCAGTTCGAGGACTATGGTGAAGGAGAAGATGTGGAGTTCAGCCCCAGCAGCCCATGTCCAGAGGAGGACTCCCCACACACACATGGCTTCTCAGAAATGGGCTCCTCTCTGCCCTCCAGGTGAGACACAGCACAGCTCTGTGGAAAGGCACCATTCAAACAACTGCTTAATTTTATTGTAGAAACTGCACTAACCACATTTGAATGGAACAGTTGCCTAAAGACGTGTTATCCATGCCAGTGCTGTTTGGTGTGTGCGTACAGTCTAGTTTTGTTAAAAACTGAGGTTTATGTGTTTGACGAGACATTTGCCACCTCTGCCCTTAAGTGTCCATTTTCTCTCCATCTCATACCAGGCGTGCAACCTTTACACCACCCACTGTGCTTCTTAAGGTCATTCATTTTCTATCTTTAAAAAAAACAATATCCAATTTATTCAGTGTTGTTTTTTTGCATGTATCATAATATATGTGCCAATTTGTATAATTTAAATGAAAATCAAAATAAGTGTTCAGTCCCACATTCATACGCATAAACTCTCATTCATACACCAATGTAAATGGACACTGGAGTCAAGGTGGTTAAAGGATCTTGCCCAATTACACAATGACAGTATTCACTGGTTCAAGCAGGAAAGTTCCCACTATGGACATGGTGCTATGGGTGTGTGTGGTACATATGGAAAATAGCAGCCATATTTCCATAAGCCTGACTCGTGGCTCGAGTAGTACTCTCTATCCCTGTCAATCTAAAATAGTTGTCTGTGATTGTCAGGAAGTCTACCCCAGGACAGGACTGTGGCTTTATCTTACCCCCACTGAGGGTAGATTGAATAAACAATTTGCCTTTGGGGTTGCTGAAAGGCTCCATATAAATCCACTGCATTATTCTATAACTACACTTGTGTTGATTTGTGTCGGACAGTAAAATGAGTAGTAGTAAAAGTGTACGGCTAAATCTGTCTACTGTGTGACTGTTGTTGCAGTGGTGGTGAGACTCCTCAGAAGATGCGTCAGCTGTGTAACAGTGAGCTGCTGGACATTTATTGCTCTCAGTGCTGTAAGAAAGTCAACCTACTCAACGACCTGGAGGCACGGCTCAGGAACCTCAAGTCCAACAGGTCTCACCCTCTGTGGCACAAAGGGGCTACTGCATTCTACTGACCTACTTGCAAGCACTGTGCATTTCACATTCAGATCTTTTTATTAATCCCACCAGGGGCAATTAGTTTGAGCAATAAAACCAAACATTCAACACATAGTGAAGCGATTCTGTACACAGATGAGCTCTGAGGTCCATGAAGCACCTATTAAATACACATGACATCCACATAGGATTTATATTTAAAAGGCCAATGACTAGTTCATTTTAGACACTTTGCAGTGCTCCTAATTATTCACCACACTGAGTTTATAAGTCCTTTTCAAGACTGTCAGAGATCAGAGTGGACTTTGGCGTTACTTTAATACTAACAACAATTAGGATGCAGAGAGCACACAGCGGTCTATATTCTACCGACGAGCTTTTACAGCAATATGTGTATAAAAATAAGATAAAGCCCCTTGATAACATGGTATTCTTACTGTTACTGTTGTGTTGCAGTCCTCGGAAAATCTCCAGCCGAGCCTTTGGAAGGTAAGGTCCCTCTGTCATATGTAGTACAAGAGAGTCATTAGTGTCTCTTCTGTGGAGCTGCTGCTGTGTGCAGCCCAGTGTGTACAGTACAGTCCAGTGTGTTGTGTGTGTGCAGGCAGCTGATCCAGGCCAACCACAGTGTGTTTGGCTCTAGTCCTCACAGCAGCACAGAGGACCTGTTCACTGACAGCATCGACTCCTGTGACCTGGACATCGCCGACAAGGTCTGCCCCATATACTCAACACAAGGTTTTTTATGCTATATATTCAGGAGTGCTCCAAAACATTAGCCTTTTATTTGCGAGATATGGAGCTTCACTAACAATGAAGGCCTTAGACACACATGAGTTTTCTGTTCTTGCAGCACATTAGAGTGTTTTCTGACATGGTAGTATTATGTGCATGTCCCTGTGTTTATTACATTGTGTTTGCAGCTCTTTGTAAAGCACAAGAAAGTCTGAACCATTTAAGCTCTTAAACTGTTGTGTGTTGCTTTATTCACTCTTAATTACATTGTTCCATGAGATCGGTCCAAACTCATTTCAACCTTCCGTGCCAGAATGTGGCAATGTATTTCCATCATGACTATAATGGTTAAGATGTTAAAATCATCTCCTAGGCCAAAGGGAGAAAATCCTGCTGCAGTTGTTATAAGTCCAGTGATAGTGTGAGTTAATTGTGCTGTCACATGGTCCATAAGTGTCAATACCTGTGGTGTGTTTTAGGTAAGTTTCCTGGAAAAGAAGGTGACAGAGTTGGAAGGAGACTGTCTGGCCAACGGAGACCTCAAGTCCAAACTCAAGCAGGAGAACACTCACCTGGTGCTCAGGTACAACACTAGGCTGGGTCAGACTTGCAGTATGACAGCATCCATCAACAGATCTTTGCTATTTGCTATTAACATCTTGATTGAAACATGACTGTTGTTAAGTGTTCCTGCTAGCCAGATCTTCCAAACACAGATTAGAAGTGTTGGGCCCCGCAGCTGAGATGTATAGAAATAGTTTTATCACTCTTGTCTGTCTGCTATCTACATGTAATTATAACAAAACAAGGGCCTGGTTAAATAGTTAAATGTCCTCTGGGATATCATCACAAAAGTACTCTAGTTTGTTTGATGTGGCTGTTGGTGTCCTCATCTTCTGTAAATGCCTTTGTGCTTCACTGTCTGATGTATTTATAACAGAATGCCTACTTTTAGTGCAGATGATGTGCATCATGTTGTGGAATATGAATAGTCAATAGTTTAGTGGTGAGGCCCCCTGAACCAAATGTTGCTTCGGGCACCCTTAAGGTTAGAGCTGACTCTGCCTGCTAGCAATGAAATGTGTTCAGTTCTAATTATGTGGGTGTGTGTTGTCTCCTCAGGGTGCACGAGCTGGAGGAACAGGTGAAGGATGTCGCGAGCAGAGCAGATCAGAGCCTGGAGGACGAGTCCAAAAGACACAGGGAGGTGTACAGCAAAATGGAACGAGACCGCAACAATGAGATTGAAGTGCTCTGCTCCAGGTATACTGGCTAATCACAGGATATATACAGGATAATCATCAGCTGATCACACAGAGGACTGGTGTATAAACTTGTGTGTACAACAGGATACAAGAACTGGAGGAGGAGAATGGAGACATGAAGTTAAATGTGCGCAAACTCCGCTCCCAGACTGAGAAACTAGATCAGGTGAGAGGACGTGACTGTACTGTTTGTTTCACTTTGTAGATGTCAGAACCATAGACAAACAGATCAGCACATGGTTCACACACTATATTTACAGTCACAGGCCACACGCTCTACATTTAAACTAGAAAGAGAAGCACTAGAAATAATCGCTTAATCTAACAATTATTCCTTAGATTAATCAATTAGTTCTTCAGATTATGAAAGGCCTAGTTTATGAGATTTTTTCTACATTTGTTTGAGCACATCACAGCTTTGTCAGCACTTGTTTTGTATTTGTGTATAGATCATAATTGGGTCATCCCTGGTTTGGAGGTTGGTAATAATAAAATTGTAATTCAAGTGTGTAATTAAGGAGAATTGTTCTGCACTCAGCCCATTCATGACAAACTTGTGAGTCAGTATAGTCACATTTTCTTTGTGTTTTGGTCATTTTTATGTATGTGTCATTAGTCTATATGCTGCACGCCAACTGACCTCCTCCTGACATGTATGTGTGCAGGAGAAACAGAGGATGTCGGACAAGCTGGAGGACACCAGTCTAAGGCTCAAAGATGAGATGGACCTGTACCGAAAGATCATGGACAAACTGTGGCACAACCGCCATGAGTTCCAGAAGGAGAAGGAGGCTATGCAGGAGGTGAGATGCTCACGGATAAAGAAGACGACAACAGTACGTGACTAATATGTGTGTGTGTGTGTGTGTGCAGTTGATAGACGACCTGCGACGCGAGCTGGAGCACCTACAGCTCTTTAAACTAGAGGTGGAGCATCCAGGCCAAGGGAAGAGTCTGTGTGAGTTAAACGCTCGCACCAGAGAGATTGAGATGGAGCATGAGGTCAAGAGGCTAAAACAGGTGCTCCACTTTACACTGCTAATGCTTTAAGTACATTTGACAGATTCATATGTTTTTCAAATTTTGACCTGGTTTGGTGGGGTAGTAGATGTGGTTAATATTTATCAGTTTTACATCAGTTAAATTACAGTTTGTGAAAAAAATGACCCAACAAACCCAACAAAATGTTGAAAAATGCAGAAAGTAGCACTGAGTTCTAAAACAAAATCAATCAATCTATCTATGTCATCAATTGTCATCAATTCCATCCAAAATGCAGAGACATTTTAAATGCAAAGGAAGGCATTTGTCTGATATGTCTTAATATGTTGTAATTTATTTTTTTGTCAAAGCAAAACTGTGTACCTATAATTTTAGCATGTTTTGGCCCTTGTTAACATTATGGTTGCTGGATAACATACTCTTATGTGTGTATGTTTGTTAACAGTGTCCAACCAGGAGGTAAAATTATAAAATTCACAAAAATGACAAAACTACAACTGATTGGGCAATTTTTTTATTAAAACAGTAGTTGTCATATGTTCTTTAAATACATATTTAGAAACATGTGATAGCTTTGTGTTTAACTGCTTCTGTTTGGCTCTTTAGGAGAACTACAAACTCCGAGATCAGAACGATGACTTGAATGCCCAGATTCTCAGTTTGAGCCTGTATGAAGCAAGGAATCTATTCTCCTGCCACAGTAAGGCCCAGTCTCTGGCAGCAGAGATTGACAGTGCCTCTAGGGATGAGGTGAGTCTCCTACACACACTTCTATAATAATAGCTGCTGTATAATAATGCTGGTGTACTCAGAGCTGCCTGTGTCTGTGTCTGCAGCTGGTGGATGCTCTAAAGCACCAGGAGGAGATCAACCTACGTCTGAGGCAGTACATGGACAAGATCATCCTGGCCATCCTGGAGCATAACCCATCCATACTGGAGATTAAGACCTAACACCTCTATGTTTACACTAGATATAGTTTAGACATGCACCACGAGCATTCCACCAACAGAGGGAGCCAGGGTCTGTCTGAAGTGTCAAAGTCATTACACTCATCCTTGTTTAGCCCACTGTAGGGAGTGGGAAGCACTTCCACACTTCATGCTCTGGACTGCCACTCAAACAGGGCTTAAAGTCACATGTTCATTTGCCAAAGCTCACGTGTGGTAGTAACTGATTCTTCAACTGTAATTCCTCAGTTGTGACATTTCCTTCCATCTTCTATAGCTTGTAATTATTCTGTGTAGAGATGGTCTGCACAGGTTCCTGTGGTCAAGACTCAATACTAACTCTGGTTATGTGACACGTACTGTAAAGATGACAGAATGTTTGACCACGTGCTTCAGAGGACTGGTCTGAGCATCTTACATGAGGCTAGATATAGACATATCATAACCACTAACCTATTTAGCCCATAGACTGTATGATTTAGCCTAACCACAGCTCTTTGTCTGGAGATGAAGAGTATCATACAGTCTGTCTGAAGCACTTGAACTGAAGACTAGAGCAGAGCTGCTGCATTAGTAGAAGCTGTGTGTATCTGAGGACTCAGTGACCTGTGGCATCTCATGTGATGTAAAAACATATGGTCTCGTATGACCTTTTTCAATGTCCCACGCTTAAGCTAGCCAAACACCAAGGTGTTCCTGAGAGGAGGCAGCACAGGGCTGCTACACTGCACTAAAGTACTATGTAGATGAACTAGTTTTGCTTTGTTGCACAAAGTGTATTTCTGGTAGTTTTGCATCTTCTGTTTACAATGTGTAATACGGTATGTATTTATGCACAAATATAGTCTTCTGTTCAGATGTCATCTTTGATTTAATCACATATATATTTATTGACACATCACAATGTAAATCATGTGTAAATGATTCTAATTCCAATGTGCTGGTTTCACCACTGTCTTTGGTGGACATGTGTACGGATATAGCTTCACAAAGTGAAATGACATTTGACATAATAAAGTCACTTCATACAAGAGTGGTCTGAACATCTATTTGAGAATGCTCTTTGAACTGTTGATGTTTTATTTCTAAACTGAGTTTGTGAGTATTTCCCCTCCGCGCCGCTAGGTGTCAGCAGCCCTCCTCAGGCCTGCCGCCAAAAGCCCTGTTTGACAGAGGCTGTTTTCTTTGGGCTGAAGCTCCGACAAAAGCAGCGCAAACATCTCCTCGTTTTTACTCCAAACTGCCCCACAAGAGTCCCCACAGCCGACATGTACGCCAGCTCCAACCCGGGCAGCGCGCACGGAGACTTCCAGGACAGGAACGGAGTCAACTACGTGTCCTCCGCCGAGTCTTTCGGACACTGCTCGCAATTGTTCTGGAAAAAGGACCCCAGTGATTCCGGAGTAAGAGCCTGTCCTCCGATAGTTAGCGGGCTACAGCACACTGCACCCACCACACTGCACCCAGCTCTGCACCCACGGTGCGCACAGCACCACAGAACACAGAGAATAAAACGCGATGTTTAAAGAGACGTAGACGCGCCGTGTGCGCCGCTCAGATAGTGCTCTGCGTGGAGGAATACTGAGGAGGGGGACATTATGTCAACAAATAGCATCGTTAGCGTCTTCGTGCTTAGCGGCTAATGGCCTAGTTGGACTTTTGCGTAGTACACAACTATTTCCCATCACATCAGACTCTCACACCCGGTTGCATCAGAGGTGGAAAAGGGTTTAGTTCTTTGTGTGCACGCGAATGCAAATAGTGCAGCCCCGTGGCGCTAGAGCCTGCAACTCCTGCACAGCCTGCACATCCTGCACAGCCTGACCGCTCACATCCGCAGGCTCCACACTTTGAGCAGTTGGATTCATGATCGGTAACGTCCACTGCCTGTTACGGAAATAGTCCGAGCATCCCTGTGCGCGCA
Organism: Scartelaos histophorus; assembly: GCA_000787155.1. NCBI lineage: Eukaryota > Metazoa > Chordata > Actinopteri > Gobiiformes > Gobiidae > Scartelaos > Scartelaos histophorus. The sequence goes on along the minus strand of KN499995.1, from coordinate 32,233 downwards.
CAGGCTCAGAAACAGCTTGGTCTTTTTGGTTCTGGAAACGTATAGATATCCGTGCGTGCATGAGGCCCGTGGTATTGTTCGCGAGTAGAGCAGAGTAAACACGGAGAGGCTGTCCCGCAGCAAACCGGAGCGGAAGACGCCCCGTGGAGGACTTTGAAAGACCTCTTTGTGATGCCAGACTACTGTGAAGTTCAGTCAGGCTGGACAGCATCGAGGCATTGTTGACCACAGTGCTTCACACACGCCATAGGTTTAATGCTGTTCCACCACGTTAACGTAAGACTGCACACTTCGAGTCTGTAGCTCTTGGTCCACAGGACTCTAGAACAACACTGTTTGTGTCTGGTGACCGCTGAAAAGTGATTGTGAGATTTGATGTATATCAGGTAGACCCATGTTGACAGCTTTTCTTCTTTTCTTCCTTGGTCTGAGCAAACCCAACACAGACCAGCCTCTTTACTGTTGAGTATTTTCAGGTTAAATTGGTTAATTGCCATTATGGGCTGAATTATTTAAATTAATTACTGACATAATAGACACAATGAACTGAAAGGTTGTTTATGTAAAATGTAATATTGAAGCCAGTGTTTAGCGGTTAAAACCCCATCATGTAACTTTTTAGTCAAAAACTAAATGCATGTTTTCATTTAATTTTGAATGCACTAAAACAAAGAAGTAAATATGTATCATGCCGTGAGCCGGCTAACATCTCCACAAACCTGACTCTTATTTGGCCCAGAGCAGGGCAGCCTCTGGCTTGTTTCCAAGGAAATAATTTTTCAGCTATTATAATCCACAGTATGCCAAGTATGGTTTTCACTTTCTATTTTTATAGAAACATGCAGGTGATGCACCAGGTCCAGAATGTTACAAGGTGTTGCATTAATTGACAATAGTTAGACCAATAGACCAATTTGAAGTCTTTTTAGAAAAGTCACCTGCAGGAACCCATTGAAACAGAAAGTTCAGTCATGCTTTGGAACATTCTCTATGAAGTTAGACATTACAGCCAAAGGAACAACATTTCCATGGAAACAAGCAGGAAGAGGCCCTTCCTGAGTCAGGTTTGTGGATATGCAAGCCTACTCACTTTATTTATCGCTATATTTTATTTGTTTTTCAGTGCAATGAAAACATCCATAATGAAAAACCTTGCTTTTATTTCAGTCTATTTTCAGGGGAATCAGCATCTCTGGTTTAGTGGGTACTATTGAAAACTGTTCACTAACAATCTTCTCTCTTCTTCCTTGTTCCAGCCCAGTTCAACCATCAACTGGTGCGAGCAGCTGCCCCCCTCCTCTGCGACCCTCTCCGGCTCCAACCTATCCCCTGCCTCTCTGTCCCTGGAGCCTTCTGCCCCTCCACCCGC
>KN499995.1:17172-30833 GCA_000787155.1 Scartelaos histophorus | reverse complement strand
CTCTGGAGCCTTCTGCCCCTCCACCCGCCCCCTCTGCTCCACCCACACCTGCCTCGGACATCACACCTTCAGCTCCAGACGACACAGAGTCTGACGAGCGGCCCTATGTATGCGACCTGTGCAACTGCGCCTACAAACACGCCAGCTCTCTGCTCAACCACAAGCTCACGCACAAGATCGGAGACTTCAAGTGAGCATAACTTTTACTAGATCAGGATGTTAGAGGCCGATCACTGATTTGATCATATTAATTTTTGAACAGCCGATGCTGATCATATAGACTTTGTGAGAAGAAAAAACAATGTTGGCCTATAATGAACCATCAATGTGTGTTTGTATTGGAACACTGTGTTTTCAAGTTTCACTGTTGTATCCCAAACGCAATTGTGGAACTCAGAAACCAACTGTGGGCTTGAGTAAGTTTCAGTTTGTCAAAGAGGCAAATGCATTGTTTCTCCATCAATCCATCCATCTTCTCCCACTTAATCCGGCTGGGTCGCGGGGACAGCACTGCCCATTACACTGTGCACCAGACCCTATGAACCCCTCTGCAGGTGGTGACCCCACAGGAGGGAGGAACTGACGGTCAATGGTCCCTGTTCATAGGGTGTTGCATGTTTTTGGGTTATGGGGGAAACCGGAGTACCCGGAGGGTACCCGGAGGAAACCCATCCAGACACGGGGAGGAAACATGCAAACTCCACACAGAAAGGCCCGGGCGACCCGGGGATCGAACCCCTTCTTGCTGTGAGGCCTGAGTGTTGCCACTCAGCCACCGTGCCGCCTGCGTTGTTTCTCTACACTATAAATCCATATACTAGTGTAACAAGTAAACAGACAATTTTTCTAAAGCTGAAGCTGTTTAAGACTCCTTTATATTAGCACTTTTCTTCACCCAACATTGTTGTCTCTGTCCCAAACCTAGGTGTGACTTCTGCAGTAAGCCCTACACAAACTACATGTCCTTGAGGAATCACATGCGCATCCATGGACAGAAGCGTTACATGTGTGACCTGTGTGGGAAGGCCTTCCGCTTAGCCCGCTATCTGCGCAACCACCAGCGTATCCATGACGACGGGCCCAACCGCTTCGACTGCCCCTCCTGCTGCAAGAGCTACAGGACCATGCTGGAGTTAGCCCAGCACCGCTGCAGTGCTGCAGCTAATAACCAGGTATGTCTCATCACAGCATTGATAACACCATAATAGTCTAGGATCTGTAGCTAACAGTTAGCACATCTTTTCATATTTTTTAATCAGTTGTACTACATTTGTGATTTGTCAAATATTGGGGGTATGATGCAAAATTTACATTTTGGAGATTTACACCATGTTTTTGTTGTTCCCACCTGCCTGAAGAGGTTTTAGATGGCATCTATACATGTTTTTAATCGGACCCTACTCACAGATGTACAATCCTGTTCAAGGCTCCACCCTCAAGCCTACGTCACCCATGATACAAAACAATACTTAAAAAGTTGACAAACCTGATGAGATGTGTAGCTGAATGCTTGCTGAATGCGCTCTGAATGGGTAGTGACTTAGCATGGGGAGCATCAAAAGCGGAAAATGAAACTAATCATTTTAATGTTGTTTTTGGCAAATATAGCATTTAAAACTATAAAAGGTAACATGGTGATCTAAATGCCATGTGCTAACATTTCCCTCACAGAAGTGTAATACCCCGTCAATCTCTCAATCTGGTTTTATTTTGACAGATTTCTATTAAAACGTTGGGCTTTGTAGACCAGGGTCAGGAGAGGTGTAGGCTGAGTTTAGGGAGAGAGAGGGATGGGTACTATACCTATTTTTATAACTCCTGTAGTAATCCAATTGTGTGTGTGTCTGTGTGTGTGCGTGCGCTTGCGTGTGTGTGTGTGTGGGCGTGGCTCTTAAGAACAAGTTCAGCTGCCCGTCCTGCTTTAAGAGCTACAGGTCCATGCTGGAGCTGGCCCAGCACCGCTGCAGCGCCGCCGCCAAAAACCAGGTTGGTGTGAGCGTGACTGATGGTGACTGATGGTGACTGCGTGTGTGGTGACACAAGTTTAACCAGCAGAAAGGGAATCCAGGAGCTAATTTATAATTTATGTGCAGGATGTTCATGTTCAGGAAGGTTAAACATTAGTTCATTGCAAGGCAAATAGATGATAGACAGAGGCTTTACATAACTCTTTAGCCATTTTTCCCCTAATCCTAAACAAACCTGGCTCTTTGACCTGAGGGAGGGCCCCCTGCTGCTTGTCTCGATGGAAATGTTGTTCTGTAATCTTCCACAGAATGGTATAAAACTCCTCAATCTCCAAGAATGTTCCGAAATATGGTTTAACGTTCTGTTTCCATGGAATCATGCAGGTAATGTGCCACCTACACAAAGTAGTATTGCTTTAATTACTACTTGATGACCTAGATGGGGCTATGGGGATAAGATGCCCAGCTCTAGGTGGCAAAATAACAAAACATTGTCAGAGCTGACAGGTTTTGATGATTCTACCTTTTATTTGGCACAATGTTAGTCCTGAAACGTACAATAATCTGTTTAAAGATGTGATCTCTGGGTACAGAATAATAATGGTGATACTAGTTTAGTGGTAGTACAAACACTTAACATTTAAGAATGCAGACTGTGTAATTCTTATAGACAGTTTGGTATGAGTCTGCACAGGGCTAAATGTGTGTGTGTCTGGGCATGTGTGTGTGGCTGTACACTTGTCCCTCGTCTCCATGGTGACGGCTCACACCAGCGCACTGTAGTCCTGTTCTCATATCACCTCTGTCACTACGCACATATGTATCTGTGATGTCTCTCCACCGTATGTGCTGAGTCACACTGTCCTCCTGTGCTCAGAGCTCCAGTCGACGCTCCAACTTCTCTGGTCCTCGGCGTCACCATTCCCAGCAGCAGAGCCAGCAGCCGCAGAGCAACAGCAGCTCCCTCATGCAGCCACCACAGCATCCCTCCCACGGACCCCAGGAGGCACTCTCCTCTCACTGTGTGTCCCCCATGCCCCAGGGCGCCCCAGGCCTATCCAACCAGACAGTGCCCGACCACCAGGTACCAACACCACTGCATTACGTAAGAGTATTTACCACACAGCACCACACATGACTAGTGACAAAGAGGCCTGCTCTAAAGTGTAGGTATCAAAATGTGTGGCATTTCCCCATTCTCCTACACAGGCAGTCACATGACATGACAGAGCTTTTCTACCATGGGCCACTCCTGGACCAATGAGGGATTACATCAATGTGGCTCCATTTATGTCAGTGCGGACCTATTTTCTGGAGAGTTGATCTCAAGTCTTACAAAATAAGACTTGAGATGAAGGCAAAATAAAACATGCATGTACATGAAGTCAATAGCTCTTCAATGAGAGAATGTGTTCAAAATGTTATTCAAGCCAATTTAAATTTCAACGATATAATATAATATATTTAGTAATTTGAAACATTTATTTTATGAAATGAAAAACAGTACTAGTTAATTACAAACAGTTTGCAGTGGTTCAAAGTTTTTCCTCAATTACATTATGCATTATAATTACTCACCACAATGAGTTTGTATAAGCAATTTTCACAACTCTGAGTGGCATTATGACGGTAAAGAGAATAACAGCCAACATAATACTGCACACTTACTGATTATCAGACCATACAACATTTTTGTAATTAGATGCAGATAGTGCACAACAGACTTACTTTGACCTCAAAAGTTGCTTTTATAATGTATCTGTACTGGGCAAGACCAGTTTTGCTAGAACTCATGTGGGAAAAAATGGGTAAGATTAACAATCTCTTTTTCAAGGACAATTTGGTCAAGAGGCAGCAGCACTAAGGGACATTTTAAAATTGCATTTACATTTTCCAAAAGGATAGTAATTATACCTGGATATTGAAGGACGGGTTAGTATGAGGTATATTTTACTAAATTGAAACCAGATAAAGTCATTTTAAGGACACACTTTTTGCTTGACCTTTTTTGGTGAAATCACTGTCCTTCAGAGTGGGAATACTCCAGGAAGCTGGATCTAAATTCATTACAGGTCTTTCAATAATGGGTTATGATAGATGGCTCCAGTACTCTTTGCTGGAGACCTCCTTCCTGAATCTCTACATTCTCTTGACTTTTGCAGGTGTGTCCCAGTGTGGTGTCGTCCCAGAGCGCCCCCCAGAGCATGAGGAGCTCGTCCAAACTGGTGTCTTCTTCGGCCAGCCCCGCCCCCTCCTCCTCCTACTCTCTGCTCCAGCCCCTGGTGCCTGAGGTAAAGGAGATGAGCCAGGGATACACTAGGCTGAGCGCCAACGCCATGGTAGGAGAGACCCCTCCCCTTTTGTGTGTGCCCTAGTGCACTGCTCTGTCTACTACTAACACTAATACTGAAGAGGGCTTTCACTCTACTAACCCTGTCTCTTCACAAGTACATATGCTAATAGTACACCCTGAGGTGGCGTACACTAGTACAAGCTTTTGGCAGTTTGTGAATGTTGGCATGGATGATGTAGCATAAATGGTTGTAACTCAACAGTTGTAAAAGAAGATCAGAGTTTTCTGAGTTTGTACTGATGTAAAGACAGTTCAGTTCTCCAATGATACAGTTCCACAGAGACTTGAACCCTCAGGACACTGTGATGGTATCCAGTCCAGTCTACTGCAGTCTAGTTATGCTTCTGTTGTAGGGAGTATTATACCTCTGGTGACACAGAGCAAGATAACAAGGACGGAGCTGGCAGTGAGGGCTCTGAGTACAGCACAGAAATGCAATTTCTAAAATAAGGCATTTTACATTTGATGGACTGATTTGGACTGAGATCTCACCAGCCTGTGCACACTTGGCACACTTGTGGTGTTTTATTATATCTTAAAATTAGCATAACTATTGTGACACAGACAGCTCCCTTTGCAAACACAGAAGTGTCCTGGTGAAGTTTTCACCTCATTTGTAAAGTGTTTAACATGTTGTCAGGGACATCCACCCACAACTGGCTGTCCACTGTCTTATCTTTAAATATTATTTTTTTTCAGCACCACTTGGCAAAAAATCCATGGAATTATAATTGAACAGGAAGTAGTGACGCTAAGAGTGAGGTTGCCAATTCACCCTCAGAGAGCACAGAACCTGCTGTGTTTGTTATTTACACTGATTAAACATTGTTTGAAAAAGATCCAGTGCTCTTATTTTCTAGTCTACATTGACAAAAGCCATGCTGTTAAATACATTTAGGTTATTATCATTCACTTATTTACATCCATCATTGGTCTTAAATTGAAATTTACTTTGCTTACATTCAGAATTTAAAAAAGCCAAAATATTGATAGATGTTTTTGAAGTAAAAAGTCATGTCTCTAACTTTTCCCTGTGTGTTCTGCAGAGCAAGCATCAGGACACATTCTCACTGGCCCCACAGCGACCCCTCAGCGCCATCAACCCCCTGGGCCACAGCCTCCACCCCAACGGAGCCGCCAGCCTCAAGCCCTCCCCCGTACCACGCTCCATCCAGCCCATGCCCTGGGAACAGCGCTCCCTCTACAACCAATGAGACCAGGACCCATACCCCCATATCCCCCCAGCTCTGTCCACCTGACCACCACATACACCCACCACAACCCAACGCCAGCCTCAGGACGGACACCACTGCCCTCCCCCCTCTGGAACACAATGGGGACCAGGGCAATATTAAGAACTAGTTGATTACTGAGTAGTTAGTTCAGTTGTGTTGCCTTGCCCCTCACGTATGAACCTATGCCATGTACCGCAGCAAAGTTCTATGTTACCCTCTAGTTACGGACTATCTATCTATGAACCCTTTATGATCGTGTCTTCATGCTTCCCCCGTTTTGATGAAAAAGACCCTATTTTTATCAGGAAAAACTCGACTGCCGAAATCCTGCTCCCTCTTATATGTTTTTGAACATAACTCTGTGTTTGTCTGTTATGGTTTCTATTATTATAACTAAAGCGAAATGAGGACACATGAACTTGTAACTTTGTTTGTATCTTTTTTACTTGCCCTGTTAAATGTGCTCCTGAATGGACTTGTGTATACTACCGTGCACTGGGGATTGCCTTCTCAATTCTTTTATTCTTTTTTTTTTTTTTTTTTATTATCTATTCTTTTGTAAACCCCACCACCATACCTCCAAGATCCAAGGACCAGAAAACATGGCAGCCACGCACATTTCAAGACTGAAGCACTGCTGAACTCAAGGACCTCTCTAAACCCGGCACCGTTTTAGCCGTCCGGTCTGTCTGCTCTTGTTCCACACTGACTGTTACTTGTTGTGTCACTGTTGTAGCACTTTAAAGCAAGTGCTGTTTCCAATACCGGCTCTGCCCCTTATCACATGTAACTGCCCAACATCAGTACTTAAAGTGTGTATGTCAGGTTAGACTATTCATTTCTCTATTTTTCATCATTAGATTTAAGATTTTACAAAAACAAATTTTCTAGTTTTACAATTTTGATGAAGTTTATAATTTGACTTCTTCAAGGGCCAAACTTGTGTAAATTACACAATAGTTACAATTTGACAAATACAAATAAATGACAATGCCTTTATTTTGTTAAATCAATGTTTAAACTGCTATAAATGATTCTTGCATTTTGGATGGAATTATTGACAGTTGACACAGGTTGTTTTAGAGCTCACTCCTGTATTTTACAATTTTTTTGTTTTCAACTTTTCTTAAACTGCCATACCACTTGTTTGGTATAAAAATATGATACATTTCCACAGGTATAATCCTACCATAACAAGTAATAATCTATGAAGCTCTCAAATAAAGTTGAAAGGAAAAGTACAAAAATACAGAAGGTAGCATTGAGTTCTACCTTTGTCAACAACACAGGAAATTGCATCCAAGGAAGGTATTTTTCTGGCAGCTTTTGTCAGTTATTTTTTATTAGTCTAACCAAGAGTTGGATAATTCAACATTTTTTGACCATTGGGCAGCAGAAGTGACACATGGAGAAGGAAATCCATAACTGTTATCTGTGTCCAACCAGAAACTCAAATTTGCAAAACTACAAAAATTTGCCAAGATTTTTTGTAAAATCTTAAATATAAAGATGTTAACAAAATGTTGATGAAATGAGTAGTTTCACCTGTCAAATGCACTTTAACTAATGGTTTAAGAAATATGTCAATGAATACAATTTATGGCTAAACCTGGAAATTGGTGACGGTCACAGTTTCCAGTCTATTTTCTGTAGAAATAGAACCACATTACACTTTGGATAAATGTAACCAATATTAAAAACGTTTAAAAATCAGCTTATTTTTAGTTGAATATAACTAAATCATGATCACTGAAAAGAACCCAGACCTAATACTGGGAATATCAGGTTCAAACTATTGAATTAAGGATGCAGCATGTAGTTAGTGTATCTTGCTAACTTGGTGTTTACTGAAATAGGCTACCCACAATTCTACTGACATTGTATTACTCTGTTTAAATTCGTATCCACGACCTGTCATTTTTGCTTTTACTCCTTGTAAGGTGTCTTTGAGTATTTAGGAAAAGTGCTATACGAATAAAAATGTTTTATTATCACCAACAGACCTGACTTTCCTACTTTACTGTTAATTCAAGTTTCACACGTGTGTTACATTTTGTTTATTGCACTTGTAGCCTATAATTGAATGGTAATATGTAAACAATCTAGTTTAACTTTTTACAGTATTGAAACCACCATAGCAGAAGTCTAATCTAAAAACACTAAAATGTATGTTAAAAGAATTATATAACACTTATAAATGAACACAAACAAAAATGGTTTAAAAATGTATTTTTAAAAATAGTCTACTGTTAATTAAAGGTCCTGTTTTACACAGCTTTAAGGGATGTTATAATGTGTCATCAAATACAGACCTGAAGCTGTGTTTTGTTTCATTCACACTTGTTTCACTTGAGTAATCGTTTTTTATTAGTCTGTCTACATTTCCAAAGCTCAAAATGCTCAGCTCCACCTTGTGATGTTAGATTAGATTGGATTGGATTAGAAATATTTACTATCCGAAAGGAAATTCATTTCAAACAGCACACTACATCCATACATAGAATAGCATAAAAACAATAACATCTACTCAGTTATAGTGAAGCGTCATACAGTATAGGCAGTTTGAAGTTAATAGCTCTTTTTACCTTTTGTTGAGTAAAGATCAGCAATTCCAGGGCTGAAATTATCCAAATGATTCTAGTGAAGGTGTATGGAGTGTAAAAACACAATTGAGCATTACCTGTATTACCACATGACATCACAAAGTGAAAGCGTGTGTTTTCTGTGTGAGAGAAGAATTCAGCCTAAATCTGCAGGGTTTGGGTGTTAAATATTTGTGAATAAGATAAAACACAACCCAGAACTGGTGCTACTACTATGACCTATAAAAGTGAATTTCATTTGGCTTACTACGAGATCTAAAGTCTACAACAGAATTATTCCAGGTCGAATGTCTAAAAGTGGACTATATCCTTTCCACTGGACTGCTGCACAAGAAATGATTCAAGGGACCAAAAAGTGGATAAAATAAATGAAATGAATCCAAACACTGAACTGTCAAAGTAGTACCTGAAGGAGCTCCCAGTTTGAGAACACTGTTATTGCTCAAGATAAGATAAACCTTTATTTGACCCACAATGGGGAAATTACGGTTTTGCAACATAAAAGTCAAGAACAGCAGGAAAATAGCAGCAATCATGATAAAGCTATAGATAAAAGATACTATAAAGATTTACAGTTGAGAATAACTGTAAAAAAATGATAAGAACAGTGATGAACAGAGCAGCATATGGGCAAGAATAAAGAACAGTATAGTGACTTCATCTTATAGTATTTGTACATTAAGTATTCGTGACTATGTTAACAGTGCAGTACAAGGACAGATATGATGGCCTAAATAGAGTATGAAAGTTAAATTGTTTCATCAGATTTTGAATTTTAAATACTGCTGAATTTCTCACGTTTTTCTTCTTTCTTTTTCTTCTCAATTTTTTTAACTCTGAAAAAACAGGTTTGATTTATTTTTTATTCTGAATTTTAGTTGCTGAAATTTTAAATGTACATTTTAAAATATTTTAAATGTTCAGCACAAATATTTTTAAGCCGTCAAATTCAAGTGTAAAATGTGTAAAATTCATAGCAAAAATCTAAGATGCCAAGGCAGAAGCAATCGATCCAAAGTGATTTGATCTAACTTGATCTAAGATCTAAGACTCTGATCTAAGACACAAGAAATGGTGCAGAGAAGTGATTTGATTGGTCAGAATTAGCTTCATCAAAACCTCAAACCCCGCCCACAAATGAGAACGGCCAATAGAAAACAGCCTCTGTCCTCCTCACTCACACAGGATCAATGCCTCTGTCTTGGCATCTTGGATCTTTGCGAAATTTTACTGAATTTTGACTGTTGAATTTGAGGGTTTGAAAATATTTGTGCTGAATATTTAAAAGGTGAATGTTTTATTTTGAATTTTAAACATACTGAAAAGGTATACTAAAATTCAGAATAAAAATAATTCAAACATTTTTTATAGAACTAAAAATTCAAAGTAAGTAATTCAGTGGGGATTTAAATTCAAGACCTGATGACACAAATTATCTTCCATAAAAGAGCAGGTATGCCTTAGCGGGTTGTACCAGTAAATATTCATATTATGTTACTTTATTGCACATGATTGCTTTTTACACCATACAAATGTGGCAGAAAATCATCCAGAAGAAACACTTAGAGGTAATGGATCATTTCAACACAAAACGGAATGTGGCCTTTCCTGTAACTTACTCTCCTGTAACTTTCGGCTCTTCCACAGGATTTTCTGACCCTCCCTGACCAGTCCTGCAGCAAAACTTGAATTTCCCCCAGGATCAATAAAGTATCTCTCTCTCTCATAATTCGTGTGTGAACTTGTAATTACCTACCTCAGTTATTTACAACTGCAAGATGAACCAACATAGACTCGTGTGTGTATATCTATTCTTTATTCTGTCTTTAGTATGTAAACTGTAGTTTAATCCCCGTAACAACCCATAATGTAATCATTTTGGGCAAGTTTAAAATGAGTATGACAGGTTAGACTACACATTTTACTAAAACACAGTTAAGATCCTTATATTTAAGATTTTTGCAGAATAATTCATGCTCTTTTTCTTCCAATTTTGTCATTTTTAGGTTTAAAGGTTTAGGTTTTTGACTTCCTGGTTGGAAATTGTGACATCACACTAGGGAATTCCATAACTGTGATCAAGCAAAACTCCTCTAACGTACATAGAAATAACTATCTACCAAATACAAATATAGAAAAAAAAGAAAAGAAAAAAATACAATAATGTGTTTCTTGGATGGAAAATTGTGCCAAACTTTTGGATAGAGTTCTCTCAGTGTGATGTCTTCATGTTTGAACTTTTCAACCATTTGTTCAACTTTTCTTCACAAATTGCTTCTTGATTGGTGTTATACAATAGTTACAATCCCACCAAATGAAGTCAAAATTAGCGGATCATAAAAAGCTGTCATATGCACTTTAAATGCAACAGTCCAATAATGTAATGACTATGGTGATGTAATAAGTAAGGGACTCTCAGACTTTCACACTAATACCACCAAAGAAAGCTGAGCCTACCAAGGTCTAATCTAGGACAAAACCAGGTCTAAAAATAGAGTGCATCATATCCACTGTAATTCTAAACAAGAAATGATCCAATGAAGGACAAAGGTGGGTAAAATCAAATTCAAATGAGCCAAACACACAAACTAAAGATATTTTTATAAAATTGAACAAATTATGGTGCCTTATTTGACACATTTCTAGCTTTAAAAAATATATATTATTATTATTGCTTATTTAAAAGTTTTGTTATCGTTTTTTTTTGTTTTTTTTTACTCTTGTATTGTAATATAATGCGATGTGTGAGCTACTGTGTCAAAGTCATTCCCCTTGCGGATCAATAAAGTTGATCTAAGTCTAAGTCTAAATGACACTATTAAGATTTACAAATGACATAAACAGTGTCAGTAAAGCTAAAAGGCAACAAACCTTTGCACAAAAGTGTCTGATTATGGTTACGCAGTTAACCTCATTATACTATATTATTTGTACAAGAACTAGTTATGACAGATTAAATAAATAAAAAGAAGGAAAGTGACTTGTGGATAGACTATAGCAGTAAGTATAACTTTATTTGAATATATCTGGGCAGTTTCACATTATATAATTGTGATTACATAACATACACAGCCCAAAGAGAGTAGGTTGAAGTAATAGGCTACTTGGATGATTACTGTATATACATTTATATAATTATACCAGTCTACTGCTATTTATTTAGAAGTTTATTACCATTGTATTTATTTATTTATTACTCTCTGTTATTGTAATGTATTGTGACATGTAAGCTAACGTATCCAAATCATTTCCCTTGTGGATCAATAAAGTTTTTTTTTTTTTTATTTACAGCTGACATAGACGGTAGTTCTAAATAATAAATGATCCAAAGGAAAACTCCAAATGAACCTACATACTGAAGAGTTGTACAAGTACCAACCGAAGGAGCTACAACAGATTGAGTAACGCTATATACAGCCTGTAATGACGTAAGGACTAGTTACTAGTTTTAATTTAATTTATATGGGCGCATTAACATACATAGTACAAAAAAGCAAGCTGGAGTTATTACTTATGAACCTCGACTCACGTATTTTATAATTATTTACAAGTGCAAGACGAACCGACTTAGACTCGCCTGTATATTTTTAATTCCTTTTTAGTTTACACACTACAGTACGTACATGCTAATGACGTAAGAACCGGTACTAGTCTGAGTAGCTAGTTTTAGTTTAATTTATTCATGCAGTTTCGCGTTAACCTACATAGCCCAAAGGAAGTAGGTTGGATTTATTACTTATGGACGCCTACTAACGTACAGTTTTTAATATACAATTGCTACACGAACCGAAATAGACTCGCTCGTATATTTTGAATTCTTCTTTAGTTTACAGACCTCAGTACGTGCCGGCTAATGACGTCAGCACCGGTATAAGTCTGAGTAGCTTGTTGTAGTTTAATTTATTTCGTATTTGTTTCGCATTAACATACATAGCCCAAAGGGGGTAGATTGAAGTAATGACTTATGGACGCCTACCCACGTAGTTTTTTTAAATTATTTACAACTACAAGACAAATCAACAAAGAGTCGCTGGTATATTTTGAACTCTTCTTTAGTTTACAGACTGCAGTTTAGTCTCAGACCGTGGGGAGCGCGCGCAGGCTGCACAACCCCCAGGTGTCCGCGCGCACTTATCGGCCTGATTCAAAGGTAAGAGCGCGTGAGCCGCACGAGCCCCCCGCGCGGGTTGAGGTGCACTCACGCGCTCTCTCCGCTGGCGGGGCGCTGTGCGGTGGACGGCTTCCGGTTAGCCGCCGAAAATTGTTTCACGTTTCGTTTCCCCCGCGTCGCTGTTTAGGCCCGAGCTATAGGCCGCAGTCCCGCTTTGCTTTAAAAACGGTTTGTTCGTTTCTGTTCGTTTACAAGCGGCAACGCGAGAGATACAGCGTGATGGGAGCGGAGTGTGGGAGGAAGTAGCACGCACGCACGCACGCTGTAAATGAGCTCGACAAGTTTAAAAAATGTGAAACAATATAATTACGCGGTTTAGCTTTATTATTCATTTTGTGCTAATGTTGTTGTCAAAATTGGAACTCAGTTAGCTTATATAGCTCCGCAGATTCGCTTCTGTGCCAACACTTAACAGTTCAAATGCCGCACTTAATATTACCCATTAGCATTTATATTCAAAACATGAAAGAAATGAAAACGATAGAGTGTCAGTGATGCCAATATTTATAGAACTCTATGGGCAAATATCGGTGTTGTTGGTGGGGTGAGGGGTCAATAGCCTTGTACAGTAGAGGCCCCTCGGCTCGGGGGCCCATGAGAGGCCCCTGCAGACCGGTGCAGGCCTAGTGCAGTGGCGCGTTCGAGCCGCTGGGTGGAGCTAGCCGTCTTACAAGAGCAGGAGCGTAGAAGAGCTCAGCTTTAACCATAGACTCAAAGCACACTGTACTGTATAAATGTTGTTTTTTTAATGCGTTTCGCTTATACATTAATGTTTCAAATCCTCAGATCTCTCTTTTATCTCACGCAACCTGCCTAGACGCCATTTAATTAGAAAGCTACTTCTATTAATGTTGCTTTAGGAGTTTAAATGTAACACTCTGGTTATAACAGTAGTAAATCTGATTTAGAGCTCTGAATTTCACGAGGCAATTCTTCTCATTTCTCCAGTGGATTTGGTATGAAATATAAACAGTTCCATTTGGTTCTGTTTCTGTTAAAAATGGATTTCCACCCATGAACAGTTTCAGAAATCTTGTATTTAAATCAAGTAGAGTGATAGTTTTGTTTGACCTTTTCTTTCTTTTCAAAATGACTCAAAACTTTTAAACTTATCATTGTTATTGTGGAGAGATCTTGGAAAAGTTAACATTCTAAATTCCAGAACAAAGCCAACTAGAGTTAATTGGAACATGCTTAAAATAATGGAGAATTTTAGATTAACCTCAGAATATCATCACAAAATATGAAGTGTCCAGTTTAAAGACTTTTAGAGTTTCTATAGTTTTCCTTTTGCACTTTATATTATGTGTAATGTTGATTTAAAGTGATATT
>KN499995.1:0-17100 GCA_000787155.1 Scartelaos histophorus | reverse complement strand
GCACATGTTCAGAACTGGACTTATGTGAGTTCACATCCCATTTCATCTGGTCACATTAGGATCATATGGGATCTGGAACACCCCACACAATAGTTTTTCTTTTTTATTTACAGACATATTACACATTTTACCACACATTAAACTTTTTGGTGAACTCAGATACAATTTTAATATTTCTTCCATCTGCTGGAATAAGTCAGACTAACATTTTTATCCCTGGAAATTCTTTATTTTTTTCATAATTTGTGGTAGAAATCATTACCATTTAGATACCTTTTAATCACTGAAATATATTTTCCACTTGCCTAAGTTCTGAAGTTGTGAACATTCTGATCACATGGTATTTTGAAGGGTTTGTGCAACAGTTTGTGATTATGTTATTTTGAGATATTAAATTAGTTAGTTAGTTCTAGAGAAGGCTAAACATGTCACTTATTGCCTCTATTAGCCTAATAAGAACTGACTGATTAGAAATAATTAAAAACTTGTAAATAAAGCAAGTATCGCTTTAATACCATTTTATTCCTCAGCTTGTTTTAGACTAAACATAATTTGGGGGGAGGGGGCACCGTAGTTTCCTCTAGAAATAGGAAATGTATTTACCATTGTTTTACCCTGCAGTGTATCGGGTTGTTCCACGGCTCTATGATTGACTTTAATAGTTTTTTTCTCATGCGTCTCTGTGCGTGTGCCCTGCGTTTGGCTACATGTAAAACAAACGGAAAGTGCAGTGTTTTTGTTGGTGTTCTCTCCCCTCCCCCGTCCACGTTATGACTGGAGTGGGCTGAGCTGGGGCGGCCAGGCCAGGTCCGCCGCGTTCCTCAGGAGGACTACGGCTTCAACTCGCTCCACTTACCGCACCCAGGCGTTACCGAGTAACCGCAAAAATCATGGCGAAACAGCACATCGTAATCGAGGAAAATGCGAAGGAGCATACTTCCACTTCCATTCATAACTATACGCACTGTGGAGACAAACAGAAGGCCAGATTACACAGGGAACGTTTAGGCTAAGTGCTCTTGTTCTTGTGTTCCGTCTCAAATATCCTCTCAGTGATTCACTTCTCTGTCTACAATTGAACCTTTATGTATTTTTATTTTTCAGACTCGTCTCAAACCCTTCAAGTACATGCAATCAAATGCCTATGAGGGCTCCTGATTTGTTCACCTCCATTTCACTTTTAACCTAGCCTATCACTTCACTTTTATGTTTTATCAAACCAAGACTGGTCGACCTCTAAACACACTAAAACGTTTGCTAGCCTACATGAAAACATGCTTTTATGCCAATCAGTTATTATGCCACTGAAAATTAAGGTCTTATAAATTGTAAACTAAAACGATTTGCTTGTATTATGAAAGATGAAGAATGTGTTAAAGCAGCACTGTCACTTTACTTCATGAAGATGCTACTGTTTTGCCTGTAGCACATTGTTGTATGTATGTTGAATTGTTGAATGTAGTACATTATACTGAATATATATTGCATTATTCAACTACTGTTGTTTTTCTTTTTTGTTCTTTTTCTCTTTTTTGATCAAAAATGAAAGCATTAATTTTTAGAGTTAACAGGGTCTTGTCTTCACAGATCTGAACAGCCTAGTGGTGCTTACAGATCAATGCCATACTGTGGAACATTAGGTAAAACTATAACATTTCCATGGAGAAAGGGAGGCAGCAGACCCTCCACAAGAAAAAAACATAGTGGATCCTTAACACGCTTAGCCAACAAATAGATAACAGTAGAATCAACTTTATGTAGGCTTTTATTCCAACCAGGATATATAGAAAAATAAAATCTCTTCCTCACCTTCTGCAGGTGACTTTTAGCATTGTATTTTTAATTGTGTTAGTATTACTTTTTAGACTAAATATGTTTAGTGATGCAGAACTGAATGTCGATGTTTTGATGTGTCCTAGTTGTCTCTAAGGAAGAGTCCCGGCCTAAAGTGAACATGAAGCATGCGCCTCAGCATCAGACCACAGAGGACATGTCAGGTGCCAGGCAGGTGAAGCTCCCCTGTCATGTATGTCTCCAACACCATAGCATCTCTGTTTGCTTCTGTCTGTTTCATTTCGAACATAAACGCTACGTACATTTATTTACTTTGCTAATTATGGTGCAGCCAACATTTATCTCCGCCGTCACATTGTCAAAATGTCCTCATCTTGAACTTTTTATGATAATCTTTATAGTTTTGCTGAACTAAGTTTCTAATGTAATTCAGCGCAAACTTCAAAGGATATATTTATCAACTGGTAAAAATCAGAACAATTCCACTCTTCACTATCAGCTGTGGTTTAGGGATTTCTACAACAACATATTAAATAGTACAAACGTGCAGTGTCGTTTTATAATGTGAAAGAGGCAGGTTTGGGGCTCTGGAGTTTTCTAACTCAGAAGTCAGTGGACTTTTATTACGTTATTTTAGGTCAATATTGCAATTTAAAATGTACAAAATACAACATAATGATCCATGCAGACACAAGCACAGTATGTCTTTTTGAAGTGCGTGAAACTTGTGTGTGTAAAATATGAATGAGGTTTTAGGGGATTTGGAGCTTTGAGTGGTCACATTGAAAAGCTGTCAGGTGGATTCAGTTTGCTGCGACTGCTCCTCTGTGATGTGAGTTGGCAAAAAACAATTTAAGTGTTGCCAGTTTGAAGACGTGACCAGTTCAACAGAGCTAAAGTATGTTTTATTTTGATTATAATCTTGCAAGTAGAAAAAATATGTGAATGTGTCTGAGGTAACTTTAGGTGTGGGTTATCTGTGCGTAAAATCAGGTCTGATTTCATATTAAATTGCAAAGCATAAACACTAAAATATGAACTGGTAAACAGATACACATCACATATTTCAGAACATCACCACCACCTGGATTGTACACTTTGATCCCATTTTTGTATGTGTTTTCCCAATTGCCATCAATTGCAATGACTCTAAATCTCGCGCCACAAGACCTCGCAAGACAAATTTTCCACAAGCAAATGTGAGAAAAATGATCTTGTGTGATTTTTTTCCATGTTTAGTTTTGGTTTGGACAGAAAGGGTTAAGTACTGTTGAGTTACTCCTCTTACTGTTACAAAAGGCAGCACTAGATTGACTACAAAAACATAAAAACAGTCAACAGTTCTGAACCCAGTTGGACAATTTATGAGAAAATTTTGTCTTGTCGTATTCTCATGGAACCAATGTGGTTTCCTGTCCCATCCCTATATCCCTATATGGAATTTGGACTTGATACTACTATTACTTTAGGTGGTAATTCTGTTGTGAATCAACACCATAGGCTCATGTGCCTTGTCTGAGTACTTGTTGAGTGCAACAGCTCAGGTTAGAGATAGAATCTGGAATAAAAACCATTAAAGAGTGCAAAATGAGCTGAGAGGTACAAATACTGATGTTTGAGAATAATGGAATACAAAATTATCATCTGAATTCTTCCAAGGATAAAATCTTTATAGAATTTTTCCCAATGAATAGGGCTAGGTATCATTAACAAGTTGCTGATAGGATACATACCTCAATACATATCTGGATCCAGTGCACTTTGGGTGGGATATAATATATTTCAAATCAATTCGATACAGTTCAATAAAAAATAAAGGCTAAATGATGGCTGTGATACTAAAAGTCTTTGTTAGACCACTTCTTGTGCAAAGTCAATATGAAACACATACATTAATCATCAAAACAGTGAACATGTCAAATGCGTTGCATAAACAAGTTTCCTTCCACTAAACAAGCAACAAAACCTAATAAAAATATACCAAAAAATACTTTTGGCGATATATTGATACAGTGCTATCAATACTCTATCATGACATTAGATGATGAATGTATTTTCTTAAATGCACAAGATACATAGTGTCGTGCAGGTAATATATTTTTTTCTGTGGTTGTGTTAAGTACAGTATTCTTGGTGAATATGTAACTATGTTCTATTTTAAGTGAATACAGAAAGGACAGAACAGCCTCTCAAACAGCAAAGTATAATTATCTTAAATGTGCTGTTAACCCATGTGGAAGTATAGCTTGCTCATCACTTGAAATTTTAAGCACAGTGAAGAAATAGGTAACCCCTCAATAGCTGTACCATGTCCAAGACGTATTACTTATTCATTCATCAACAGTTGATTCATTTAGTCTGGCGTTTATACATATTTTCCTGTCATGATAACTATCTTGCCTCTCTCATTCCAAGTTACAGGTCGATATGGTTTGCCTCCAAACAAAACCACTATCTCTTTTTAATCTTGACAGGGACATTTGTTTACAATATATAAGTGAGTAAGGGTAGGAATATTAGTTAATATTACTTAACAAATGCTGGAGTATCTGTGTTCTTTGACAAAGTATATTGAGTATTTGAGCATGATTGAGCATGATTTAAATAACATAAAATACAAATTAAAATATGTGTATTTCTATTCCTTTTAGGATGACAACTTTTTATCAGGAGCAATATGGAGGTCAAAGGTCAACGCAGTTGCAGCATGTGCACAAGGCCCTCAACTGATTAAAAACAAGAGACATGTTGGTGAGTAGCGTGGAGGAGCTAACTGATTCTCCACAGTCGAGTTAATGGGAATAGCAGCATATATAATACATTTGCACAACATTAGAGAATGTTTTTAGTGTATCCCAGCCATTCCCAAACTCTGTCAGCTTACGTGAAATAATAAACCAGAACAAAACATTTGCAACTTGATTGTTGAAAGCCAAATTATATAATACATTTCTGATGTCCCATCTTTATTTTAAATTATTGCCAGTTTTGAATGTTATGATGGCACGTGATCCAAACTAGTTTGAAATGAAGACTCATACATTGGGATTAAGACTGCACAATATATCAATACTGATATCACAACTTTAGCTGACATGATAATTAATAATGCAACAACCTCAGTTTAACACAGAAACACTAAAGAGACAAAGGTGCACTCGAGCTGATTTAGTCCAGTGAGGCTAATTTAGATACATTTTTATATAACAGTTTCACTAGCACATTTACACACTTTTTGTTTTATTATAACTGAAATTAAGGTGTCAAAAAGTATATTTATATGTTGTAAAATATCACAGTTCTTAACAGCATTATCGCATATTACAAAATAGCCTGATATGGTGCAGTCTTAAATGGCACACAAAAGTCCAATGGCATGCATAACACTTTTGCCATTGGGCATTTACTTTGTAATAGAAGCACATGTGGTCATCTACTACGATATGTATGTTTTTCTGACTTAAGTCTCTGTGGGGGCTGTGTTTTGTTTTTTTAATCTGATTGAATAAATATTGTTCATTTGCCTTGGTTCTTTGTCTCCACCTTCTACATTCCCGCCCAATTCACCCTGCTTCCCTATGCAGCCTTTGACCTCTGCCTATGCACCCCTCCCCCAAAATATACATAGCAAAGGCACAGCATGCCATACACTCCAGTGTTTACAAGGTTTGGATGTAACTTAAAAACACCCCAAAGAATGCATGTTTCTTTATTGTTAAAAAAACATATGGCATGTTTCTAAACATAACCAAACCATACTCTAGGCCCATATCCTGTTTGGATCCTTAGGTTTATGATTTTAAAAGGGCTTTTTATTTTAATCACTAAAGGTTGGTAACCTGAATGTATTACAACCAGCGTGTGCAAGTGTTGGGCAAACCTGGGAGTCACCAGTTGTATTGTAGAACTACTCAAATGCAGCTTTGAGGCGTGCAAATGTTCAATGCTATTGCTAACCTAGGTGGACTCTTTCCGTATGCAGCAGCCAAACTGACTACTATTCTTTGTATATGGGGGAGCGGTAGTCATGTGTAGTCCCTGCCTCCATTTTGTGCCTTTATCCAATCTAGAGGGGCGTATGGCGTAGTGTAGCCCACTAGGTTAGCTCTACGGTGCCATACCATCATTTTGTGTGCACATTACAAAGCATAACCAGGGTTAACTGTAAGCCATTTGCTTTCGCATCACATTTGGTGTCACAGGGAAATGTGCTCCGTCCATCTCGTATGTGACTTGGCCCAGATAAACTATTATTATTAGGATGTGTTCTGAGTTCACGTAGGCTCCACATAGGCTAGTTCCAGTGCACACAGCCGGGCTCCATCGAAGCTGCAAGTGGACGCCATTTGTCCTGTTAGCCTGTATGTTCTGCCGTATAGCTCAGTTAAAAACGACAATGGAACACGGAGAAGTGGAGCGTTTCCGCAGGTTTCGGTTGCTGCGCCTTGCGGCCCCTTAGGCTAAAGGGGCCCTGTTTCCATTGTTCCTCCACCACAAACAGACTGAGGTTCGCCATAGGTCATTTATAGAACTTTATCTTTTCAAGCACAACATAGCATTGGGTTTTACATTTTGTCGTACTGGGCGGTGATATCAGGGACATGGGTGCGGGTTATACTTTAATGATGGGTTATACTTGATGATGATGTGGCTGGAGTGTTGCCTTATTCAGCTTAATATTAATAACAGTAGTTTAACATATGGGTGAAGGGCAATATCATCACCGTAGATAACGGAATGGTATAACGCCATGTGTGAGATCTCGTTTTAGATCTCGCATCCAATGGCTGAGTGGCTACTACTGCTACAACATAGCAAGGAGCGAGGACAGTAGGCTACGCCACTAAAGATATGGCTTTGCGCACACTCACGCGCGCTCACATGGTAAATACCCCAGGATGAGTAGGGAATGCCCCCTCCCTTCCTCTTCCCCCTACTCCAAATGGACCACGTGGTTTCCTCTTTGCAAACAAAAAACGTGAATTGGAGTCGGTGAGGGGCGGCGTCACCCCTCTGTTGCCTCACCCCTCTGCTGGCAGCGGGCTGATCGCTCTGAGAGAGGCGGAGAGAGAGGAAAACATTTCTCCAGACCTGATCCCGCTAGTTTTTCACTCCTCCACCATAGAGCCATCATTAACCCAACCAACCACCCCCTCCACAGTGCGATAGACAACCGAAAGGCAGCCGCTGCTTTATTCGTCTGGGACCGGCTGCAAGTCGAGGGATTTCTATCTTCTGCTCTACTTATTCAACTGGATTTGGAGCCGCATTTGCCATCTGCTTTAACACTTTTGAAATAGCACACTTATTTTAACTTTAGTTTACCGCTGCGTTTGGTTACTTTGGTTATTTTTTTTTACAACTCATAATTGTGTCTATTTACTGGAGGTGTGTCCTGTATCTTGTTGCGCCACTGCACATTAAATTTGCGGAGGAAACTTTGATTTTTGTTCGTACGTACACTGTTTTTTTTACATTTTGAAATTGGAAAAAGCAACACCATGCACAAGCTCTACATTGGGAATCTATGCGACACCGTTACTGCCGAGGACTTAGGAAAAACCTTTGACGAACACAAGATCCCCTACACCGGACAGTTTCTCATGAAAACTGGTTATGCTTTTGTTGACTGTCCTGATGACCAATGCGCCATGAAGGCGATCGAGACTATTTCTGGTAAGTTAATGCACAGTCTGGACAAACTAAAGGCCAAAGATGCATAGTAGTCGTCAAGTTTCATTCATTCACAGAACAAGCGGCAGGCATCTGCGTGCTTCTCTGCTCCCCGTTCACTATCGAGGCTATCGTCTCATTAGAATACACATCTCAAATTCAATCCCATTATTAGCCCGCAAGTAATACACTCCTGCAATTTGTAAAAGATGCGTGTACAGCCTAAGAGCATTGCAAACTTTTACAGGGAGTGGGACGCACAAATGTAAGGCTGTAGGCTACTGTAAAGGCTGATCGCTGAAAGCAGCTACAGCGATGGAGCAGAAGGCTTGTGATGGATAGCTCTACCATATATGCTCACTGAGACTTTAGATAGAGTGACCTTTTCGCTAAGTTGAGTTCGACTTTTATAAAGCATGTGTCGTTTCAGTGCTTTGGATGTTTTTGATGAAGCGAGCTCGTATAGTGATGTGAAATAGAAGCCTTGTGCCTCCCCTCCCCCTTTGAGCCGGTACTCACTACGACAAAGATGCCAAATCTGCACTTGTGGTTTCACTAACGTATTGGTCTACTTATAGGCCTACTTACTCGTAAGCCATTGTCCGTTTGGTAAAATAATGAATGCCATTTTATGACACTGGTCTGACTGTTAATACACGCATAAAACCACGGCTACTAGGCTATAGTCATGTTTTTTCCCGAATAAGCTGTGGAACTCGGTCGCCAGGCCTGTCAGCTCATATTTTTCCGTTTATACTAAAATATGGGCAGCTCAGTGTAAGTAAAAGCTCATATTGATTCAAATGGATGCAAAAGTAACATATAACACACATATAAGTGATCCTCTGGATTATGATGTGAGGTTATGTGATGTGAAGGACCCTTGGTTTACACGTGCAATTCTACAGGCATAAATTGCTTGTGTTGCACACTGATTTACACACTGATTTACACACTGATTTACACACTGATTTAAGGCTCCGTACTGTGTTATCATGTGTATTAGGCTGGTTATCGTTTGTGCCGTTAGATGAGTTATTAGTCCATAATAAAGTGCTAGGAGCCGTAATGCGTAGGCCTATGTGAGCTGGTTGCATAGTCACCGTGTGTAGCCTAACTTTTCTTATGTTGTCTGTATTTTCTGTTAGGTAAAGTGGAACTCCATGGGAAACGTATTGAGGTTGAGCATTCTGTCCCAAAGAAGCAAAGGTAAGACAATCCAACAATATTGCTCACAAAAATCCCTCCCCCCAAAACTAACTCAAGTGTTGACACTCCTTACGAAGTGTTATCTAGGAGTAACCCACTTCCAAGGGTTACACTGACATCTCATACACGTACTCTGTAGTACACGTAAGGTGCTTATTCATATCTCAACTTTGTTGGTCGCTTATTTTAAAACAAAAGGACCCATGTTTAGTTAAGTTAATAACGTGTGAAGTAATATTTAACAAGATAAGTTATTTGGCATTGTAAGTTGGAAGCAAGGCTGTAAATAGTTATTTTACATGCCAGAATAGCCTGTGCAGTAGCTGCTGTTGCCTATTCTTTTGTACAGCCTAGATGCTGCTGGGTATGGGGCTCTCCTTCCACATTCAGCCAGTCTATATGAAACCATTTCTATGTTGTATTTTGGTGCTGTATTTCCATTTTTTAGTAGCATGGGGTCATATCAAACATAACACACTGAAGGACGATGGTATTTTGCCTTGTGCCTTGTGTCTGCGTTGAACGTTCTTGGCTCATTGAATCGCAGCTCTACTTTGGCCCATCATGGAGGACTCATGTGGAGGACTCGTGTGGCTCGGCTGTGCTGCTCAGGTCCACCATGAGCACAGTCCACGTCCTTTTACTGGAACTGTGTATTAGCCCATCGTGCAGTATGCCTCTAACCTTTGGCACACATACGAGGGCACCAGGGCGCTCATCTCCTACTTAACGTCATTTGTGACTTTATTTATCGTTCGCCTTTTACACGAACAACATTTGTTCACCGTATTCGATTACTCCTGTCAGTACCAATCCTAATGTTATTTTATAAGAGCAAACTCTTAAAGCAAGTCACTGACGTGTACTGAAAGAAGCAACATGGCACAGTGCAAGTCCAGCCCCCTGAGCCCTACAGCCCTGGCCACAGTCTCAGGCTGATAACCGCCACAGCTATCTCAAGAAAGGTGACCTATAGGGTGGGGGCCACCGGGGTGCGGGGCCTTGCTTTATTACCGTGATACACGTGGTGTATCCACGCTAGCGGAGTCCCTCCACGTCGAGCATTGTGGGCAAAATGGCGAAGCCGAGCTGAATTAGGTGAATTCAGAGCACTCCCGCTGCTGCCAGGCTCCATACGCCCTGACCTGTGCACACTAGCCCACAGCTTTTCATCTTACACCAGTGTACAGTAAATGGACGGCTGCTTTAATGTAGGCCCACAAATAATTTGGCATAGCTAACGTAAAATGGATTGTCACATTGCAACAAAGTCTGAGCATAAAATCCGTCCTATATGTGTAAAGAATGTCTGTGTGACCGAGAGTTCCAGTTTGGGTCCCTCTATGGCTACGTCAATAAGCTAGTGAGCAGCGACTGTGCGTTGTTTTGTTTAAACCGTAACGAAATGATTTATTTCTAATGTTTTGTCCCTGTCTTGTTGGGCGAATGTGTATGGAAAATATGTATATAATGCGCATATATATACATATATATATGTATATATATATGGCCTATTGAGTTTGGTGGTAATTGTTCGTAGTAGTGGAGGTGTGTGCGTGCGTGGGAGGGGCGGATGTTCTGAACAAATGCGCTGTTCTTGGGGGAGGGGTATTTTCGCCAGAATAAATTCTATGGTTAATTTTATTCATTCACCTTTTTTTTGACGTCCCCATAGCATCTGTAATTGTGTTCGTGATCAGTCTCTGGCCTATGACCCCACTGTTAAACTTATATCAAGCCTATGTATTTTTCAGATTGATCTCAATTTTTTTCTATAGGATATTAAGTTGCTTTGCTAACATTCTTATGGTAAAGTTGTGTGAGATGTTTGCAGTGAAACAAAGCTGGAGAGAGCATGGTGGGAGGTCAACAAGGGGAGTAAAGTAGGGGAGGGCTGGGGAAACCTTTGGTGGGGGTGGTGTAGGAGGATTCATGAGGAACAAGCCCTTCACCCAGCAAAGAACCTTTAGTTTAGTTAGCATCTGTGAATTGGTGTCTGCTTATTGTGTTTGCGGATGATGATTGAAATGACAATGTGGTGCAAATAAATGCGAGTGTGAAGGTGCCCCAGCCCTGTGAAACTCGGCGAGCCCTGTGAAACTCAATAGTATGCACCATAGCATGCATATGTGTTTATCATTTTACCTGTTGTTGTTTTACTTCTGTTGTGTGGATACACTCTTAAGAGTTGATTTAAGTGCTGCAGTGTTGTTATTTTTTTATTTAAAAAAAATTAATAATAGACTATGTGGAAATGTTCATATTGGAAAATGCAATAATAGCATTGAATAAGCTATTTCATAATATTGCATTCTTAGACTAAATGATTTCTGCACATAGTTGGGATTTGCATACAAATATTTATGAAAGAAATAAATACACAGGATTTTTCTGTATTCTCAGTATAACATAAGATTAACTGATAAATTAAGTTGGTAATTTTAGCACACTGCTTATGATTTTTTTTAAGCAGTAATAAGTACTACTATTTTTTTTGTACTTGTTTTTACACTTGTTGAACTGAAAAAGTTCAAAATGTCACTTTAAAATATAACTGGATTAAATATGTGTCAATCTGAGGTAATGCTCAGTTATAACTGTGCTATTGATTTGATTGCAATTGGATTGTGATCAGACAATTTGCAGAAGGCAGTGATCAGTATGTTGTTCATTCTAAATATTCTCATCAGGATATAAGGCCTCAAGAACATGCCTGCATAAGGCGAGTTTCCTTCAAAGCACTGATCTCATTATGGCCGAGGTCTATTAGAGTCAAAGGTTTGAGGTTATGCACCCAGCTACAGTATTAAAATCGGCTACATGTGACCATGTAATCAATCCAGTTGTTATTGGAGTGTTACGCTGAATGTAATTTCTATTTGACTGCATTCGTAATAGCTTACTTGCAAATTAGACTTCTGATTTAATATTATCTGCCTGTCCTGTATCCAGCTGGATTCAAGAATTGTTTAATGAGAGAACATTATGTTCTTTGTGTACGATTATGTCCAGAAAAAAACATTTGAGTGTTACGTTCTCTCTTCCCTCTAATGTGTGTTATGTAAAGTGTGTTGTCTGAATGTGTCATGCGAGCGAGCTGTGTGCTGAGTCTAGGGCAGCAGAAAGGAAAAGCACGCCATGCCTCGTCCTCTCTGTGTTCATGGCCGCCGAGGAGTTGGGAAAGGTGGGGGCAATAGGCGGAGGGAGTAAGGGGGTGCGACCAATCATACAGCGCCATCACCTGTGAGTGGCGAGGGAGGCGGTCTGTTACAGTGTGACATCATCCTCCCCTCCTCTGTCTTGCTTCATACTTTGATCCTGTGCTGTTTTCTTCCCACCCGCAGTACAGTATGTCCATTTCTCCCTGTTTTTTGTGCTGGACATCCATAGCGTTTTCATTTTAGACTTTGGCCTCATGCCACGTTTTCTTGGAAATTCTCAGGCCGTCATTGTACATAAGAATTAGTTCTTAATGTTTTGCCTGGAAAAATAATAATAAAAAACCTTCAAATGTTGGTTTAACATTTATTAATTGTTGGATTGGTTATTGTGTCATGCAAAAAGAAAGTTTGATTTATTAAACTGACAAACTATTATGATTATTAATTCATTAAGTAAAAGTACAGAAATGTTTGAAATAGTAAAATGTGTGTATGGTTTACATACTGGATTAAGATTTTTTGAATTAGCCGACTCATTTTACTTCACTGCTGCCCATTGTACCAAGTAATTTAATTATATATACAACATGAAACATGGTGAAGCTTGTGTTGTTGGAAATTTAGAGGAGCTAAAATTAGAATTATGTTCATAAACTCAAATCTAGCTCTTAAATCCATGTGCATCTTTTTAAAGTAACATTTGCTTTAACAATAAGATAAACATATTTACTTCCCCAAAGGATTGCAAAGAAACATTTCATGTAAAATCAGTGAATCATAAAAATGACCCTATGTTAGTTTTAACAATTCAATGCATTTCCTTTAAACATTTGTGTAATGATGCATATTACATATTTTGTCAGCATCATACAGGATGCATTTTCCCCCCCAGAGCAACAAAATAAAGCCCTATGAACCTTAATTTTTAAAGTTTATTTTGGGAGTGATGTTCAATAACATATTAACATTTTCAACCAAATTATAATTGAACTGTCACTTGAGTAACGTATTCCACACCAAAATCTTGATGTTCCACTCTGACTGCCTCGGTTTAGTTTATAAGAAAAAGTCAATCTTGGACTATTGTTTCTTGAGATATGTTCATTTGAATTGTGAATTTTAAAGGTTTTTGGTCACTGATGTGGTGTGTTTTTCATAAATAATTTTAGTGGGTTAAAGAAATATGTTCATATAGCTCATCTAACTTGAATATGAAACTGGTCTAAACAGTGTTTAGTTGGTTGTATGGTCATAGTGGTAAATTGCTGAAGCTTAATTGATTTGATAGTGGTAGAATTGCCACAGAAGTACATTTGCCTGCCAGATGTGGTGCACCTCACCTTGTGTTGGAAACAAAGAAGTGTGCACACGTGACACAAGAAGACTCATTATGATCCCACTGCTAAAAGAAGACAAAGACAGGTCGATTTAACAATAGATTTGAAGAGCCACAAAGATGCCTATGTCGGAGAAGAGCTGCTAGCATTATGTAGGTGAAGGGTAACCAGGTCCTGTCTCTTTAAGAAGTCCCCCTGCACCCTCTCTTTCCGCCGCGCCTTCACTGCTCCAGCTCTCTGATTGTTTCTCCTTTCTCTGGTTCCAACCATCTTTTTGGCTGCAGGTTGGATTTGGTGGTGGTTTAAGTAGCATATCAAATTACGCCAAAAATCCACGCTCACATGACCACACTAAACTATTCTTAGTAATTAGGGATAGGTAAATTATAATAACTCCATTATTATGGGTTGCTGCTACTTTCAGGAAAACTGTTCCACTCACAGCTTTGCATTTGGTGTGCATTTGACACTAATTGGTCATAGTTTATACAACATATTGGTATAGTAACAAGTTGCTTATTGCACTGTTTAAAATGTGATTCTGTGTGTCATTAATTCATGTACATAGTTGAAAAAAATAACAGCTGCATAGCAAATTGCAATGAAATTCCATTCTTCTGTTTCTTTTTATTGTGTTGTGTATTGAAAACATACACCAATAATTGCTTAAGCCAAAAACAGACATGAACAGAACAGTGAATGAAAACCATAAACTATATTTGAAATGACTGAAGCTAAGAACTGTTGATAACAAATACAGTTAAATCTTCATGAAGACTGTAATAGTAGACTTGGATAATAGAAAACGGAATTGAACCTTTTAGATAAAGCCACATGCTGGGGAAAAATTATAAGAGCTAAACCACGTCTTTCTGATTGTTTCGTCGTAACCTTGGTTCAAACCACATATGTGCAATGACCAGCCAGAAGGAAAGTGTAAGAAATGGATTGGAGCAGAAGGAAAAGATGAAGAAATGAGCACGGTAGGAGGAGGGAATAGTTTGGGGCACTGGGGGCGGGTGTTGTGTGGAGAATACGGGGCCCCTTGTGCATATGTGCCTCAATGTATGTCTATGGATGAGACTGAGAGAGGCAGCCATTCTTATATCACCAAAAGTGTTTTTCTCGGCACTACTGCACTGTTTACTACAACTAATACACAAAAAGGAGCAGTAAAAATGTTTGCTAAACCATTTGTATATAGTTGTCTATTTTGTCTTTTTGCTATCTAAGAATTTTTCAAAGCACTTTAATGCAACTCAAAGTGCCCATAATGAAATACAAAAAATATGTTGGTTGGTATGTTAGAACACTTAGAGCTTATTTATGTTTTTATTCTGATATGGAGTGGTTGTATAGTGTGCACGTGCCATGTTGTGTGTGTGCATCTGAAAGTAGGATTTGTGGATTTTTGTTTTTGTTGACTTGATGTAACTGGTAACTGGCAAGGTATTAAAATGATACAGTCTTCCTTTTGCAGTCATCCCACAAGTGAGTCTGTTCAGGAGGAAGGTTGTGCTTAGTCTTAAATTAATTTTGTTTCTTAACACTGAAATTGCTCTATAATTTTACTTGATAAATTCCAGATGCTTTTACAGTTTAATCTTAATTTTTTATTGTAGTTTTCTGTCCGCTGTGAGGGCAGGTTTTCTAAAGATGGTAGAATAAATAGCTTTATGTCAGTTCTATCTGGAGATATTTGTCCTTGGACTAGTGGTGAGGAAATAACACAAACATATTGTATTTTTTGTTTGTAGCATCTTTGAGTGTCCAAAAAAGCACTATACATGTTTGATGTGTTATTATTATGTATTATTATTATTTAATAAAATCTGTGAGGGCTGTGTGTGCTTTTGTGTTGTCAGTTTCCCAATGATTTTCAATGATTTCTCATTTATTGATGTAATGTTTTGTTTTTTTTTGTTTTGTTTTTTATTTATTCAGAGTGTAGTATTAGAAAAGATGTCCGGCAATAATGAATTCTTTTCACTTTTGCCTGTGTGTTGTATATTTGTCTGGTCTTTTAACAGTTGTGTGTGTTCACCTGTCAGTGCAGGGTGTGCATGTGTGACAGGAAAGTGTGTGCAGTATATCTAAACAGAGTTGGAACATTTCAGGTACACAGGTGTAGTTAATATTTTGAGATGCACCTTTATGTGTGAAAATATATCTATTATTAGTAATCTGTGAGATTTGTAAAATGTGATTTCAAAAACTTAATTACTTTTAAGTTGTGTGGACACCCTACAAACTCTCTTGATAAACTGCATTTCTGGGGTTTGCAATTCATCAAAATTTAACTGCGTCTACAGTCACAACTACATGGAAAGAAAAAAAAGTGCTATTAAAAAATATAGGACTACAAGATTTATTGCAGTGAACATGGTTGCAATTTTGGAATTGCAAATACCAAACCAAATTGCAAAGAAAGCAATTATTTTGGTAACATAATTTCCTCTGCAAACATCTTAATATTCTGGATTATGTATTTATTAAAAAAAAACCTGTATTTTAGTTTTGCAATTTGTGTTTGGTGTTTTTTCAAATTAAAAGCTTTTTTAAACATAATCCTACTAATTTAAACATAAATTATAAATGTAATTTAAAATAGAAATACAGGTCAGAAAAATGTTACTTAGGTATTTTTTCCAAAATTGCTCAAGTGAACCCTTCTGTAGTTTGGAAAATATGCAGAAACCCTGACCCATTTGTTGGGACCTGTTCACAGTTCCTAGCTGGACATTGTTATTTTCATGTATAAATTCAGTTAAGTTCCAGAGCCAGTTACACCTTTGTTGGGAAATTCTTTCATTTGAGATCTTGTTGTGTTTTAATTGCATTTTTTTTCATCATAATGGAGCAGCAATAGGGCTAAGTGCTCAGCACAGTGTAGGTATATATATATTGTCTGGGTTTATTATAGGGGGCGGGGTGGGATTCACAGTGAAGTCAACATTTAAGAAAAATCACCCTAATGCATTGCAGCAGTTTTTTTAACTTAAAGACCATGTTTTTAGTTTTTATTTATGGGTTTAAATTAGTAAAAACATGAATTATGAAGGTACATAGGTACATCATGCTTAAGATAATACACTTGAATAATAGAATGTATTTGTGCAGTCACACAGTGGTTGTAGTTGTGTTGGTACTTCCAGTGTGATGCAGCTTTTTAATGCATAGTTTGCTCCTTGTCACTGTCGCAGTGAAACAGCTGAATAAATGGCAGGCATTTGTTCAACTCCACCCCTTCAGTGTATGGAGGCTTTTTGTGGAAGTGTCTCTTTAGAAGTTTCAATGACACTTTCCACACTGCTGTTTATCTTCTCATCATCCATAGTAGTACTGTTAGATAAATAAGGTGACCAATGAACATTGAGAAAGCAAATTTGTTCACTCCCTTTTTTTGGTGCTGAAGGCGTGAAATGTAGGTAGAGAGTGCGTTCAGGACATTGCCCTTTGGACCTGAATTCTTTACATTTTTTCAACAGTAATGAGGACGGGGCAGGGGATTAAGGAGCCTATGCATAAAGTGCTTTGATTGGCCACAGGGCGTTTCCTGTGAGGCTCTGATTGGCTGCCACAGACTTTTGTAAGTTGTGCCTCACATATAGGGCTTCCCGTTGAGGCCTCTTCCTGGTTCACCAGTGTGTGTGTGTGTGTGTGTGTGGGCAAGGTGGATTAAGTGTCTTGCCCAAGGACACAAGTGTGTGTGTGTTAGTCGTGTTTGACCCAGATTTCAGGCCTTTGAGTTCTGCCTCTCTTCAGATCAGACTCAGGACACCAGATGCCCTTCTGCTCTCGTGAAACAAACAAAAAAGCATAAAAATAAATGAAATCATTATAAAACATAAGGTTTAATTTCTCACAATCTTTTTTCTGTGCTGCTGTTTCATGTCCTTCTTTTACATTAAAAATATATATACATA
>JACN01034060.1:0-24785 GCA_000787155.1 Scartelaos histophorus | reverse complement strand
CTTCAGACTAATTTCAGAACTAATCCTTGACTGGACCAGAACCAAAACAAGACCCAACCAAGTCTGGACTAAACTAGGCTCAAACCAGGATGCAAAAGGGACAAGTTTGAAAACACACGACACCAGTACTGTTTTGCAACTAAAAGAGTAAATTCACCCCTACTTAACAGCATTCATATTATTTTTGTTATAACAGCTCCAGTCCTCACACCTTCTCCAATGTGTTTCTGTCAATGAATTAATCATGCTATTAAAAGGATACTAATTAAACCTTAATAGTGCCATGATTTTCAGCATAAACTAGCATATCCGCGTCTGAATTCTTGCCCATGTGAACGTTTCTCTGTATTTCAGTGCAATAAAAGCTTCAGGGTAAGATTTAAACTGCAATAATCAGAGACTTTTTGCACGTATACTGTAGAGGCATACCTTAAAATAAACCTGCCAGCTTGTTGTTTGAAAATGTGCACAGCGGTAAATTACCAGTTTGCCACTGCCAGGCGTACAGTATGAGAACTATATCAAATAATACATGCACCAAAAGACTGAATCTGTGCCAAATACATGAACAGTATGCATGCTACTTTAATCTAATATATTTCTCATTTTTTCCACCCCTGATTGTTTTTACAAGTCAGTTCCAGCCTTTTTTTATTCAGTGAAATGTGTTGCTTAGTAGCCTTAAATCAAGGTTGAGCATTCTTTCTTTTTGGTTCAAAGCATACACCAAAAATCAAGTTGTGAATTCTCCCTACTTAGAGCTTTGATTATGAATTAAGCGTTAAGGAAAAAAACAAATTACCTGACTAATTCTCGGCTAGTTTAAAAAGAAGAAGCAGACCTTGGATTTTTACAGCAATCTTCAGAAAGAAAATATGCAAAATCAAATTGCAAAAGCCTCTTGTGTTCGATGGAAAAAATGTGGGTAGCTCTATTAGGCACAGTAGTACAACCAAAGAAGAGTTGGAATAGAAAAGGAAAAAAAGGTCAAGGCTGAAGCTTTTCTAAAGGAGGGTTTATGATGATGGAAAAATACACCAAACTCAAAATATTTGCTGCATTAAAAAAAAAAAATTATAATAAATGATCTTCATTTTCACTTGGACTGATCATGATCATGTTCATAAGACTGGTGAATAGGGTAGAGCAGTGAATCAAATTTTAATTCAGTTCAGTCACATCTAATCGTCAGTGATCTGCTGGGGTCTTTTTAATGGAGAGGTCTACAGCCCATCTTAAAAGTGTGTGGTTTCCAAAGGAGTTCAGACACTGTAGAGAAAATATTACTGAGTGCCCTTTGATTTGTTTTTAATGAGACAAAATAAAATTTAATGGAAAAAATAAGGTCGATCAATATGTGTGTAAAATCTCTCATTCAAATTTGTGGCAAACTGGACAAAAGGGTATTTGGTTGAATCCGAGCTGCCACTGGTCAGACGCTGGTGGACACTGCCTTATATCTGCCTGAACAGAGGAGCTACTACAATGAAATGACTCTGAATCTAACACACTTACTTGATTACAGTTTATGCTAGTTAGCTAGGCCTATTGAACGTAGTAACAAGTAGGTGTGTTAGTTTCAGAGTAATTTCATTGTAGTAGGTCCTCCCCTCAGGCAGATATAAGGCAGTGTCCACCAGCCTCCTGACCAGAACTGAAGAAACATGTTCAATGAGCTGTGAAACCTTTGGACCAAATAAACTTTTGTCCAGCTGACAAATTGAATTTCTCCTTTTGCCACTGATCAATATGAGGAAAGACATTTGACAAACTGTTGTAATTGTTATAATATTGCCCATCTTACTCATGAATATATTATTTATTGTTATGGTTAGCTCCAGCCCCTTTTAAAACATACAGTGCATTATTCTGAACCAGCATCAATGCCTTCCCCAAACTGACAGCTGTGACCAGCTCACCATCTCATTACAGGCCAGAAACAAGCATAATTTTAAAGACTATGTGACCCCAGCACATGACGTTATAATTTGCGCATTTTATTTTGAATAATTTGTTTCCAGGAAAATGCTTCATTGCTCAGTAAAATGGTCAAAAATGAAAGCTAGACAGTGCGGCTGCACAAGTATGCTTACCAACAAATCAATGTGCATTGGCAGAAGCTCCAATTATAGTGACATATTTAGTGGCAATAATGTATGTGGGCATTATCTTTTGTTAATGCCCCAGTCAGGACAGAGTGCTCCATTAACTGCCCTGCATTTGGACTGTTGCTCTGTGGTGTAGCAAAGAAAGTCTTAATAGAACAGGTTAGCTAGTGTGGGAGTGCTTCACAATAAAATATTACTCTTATGCATTATTTAAAGGGACTGGGCTCTGTTGGCGTGCATTTCACATGAGCATGGGAGGGCGTAGCTCTCTTAATTGGCTTACTCTATAGAGCCAAAAGGGAAATGTTGTTCTTGGGAGAAGTTATTGATCAATATGAACAGATGCGGAGAGTGAAAGCATCTGCTGAATCAATGTCACCTTCAGCTACACACAGGAAGACTATAGAGGAAGACAGTAGTGAAAGACATCAGAGTCCATCAAGAGTCCAGCCACTACAGCAACACTGGCCTCAGTACTGTACTCAGCATATTAAAGCCTTTATTTAAAGGGCCATAGGCAGTCACTCTCAGACAGGGTTCAAGGCAGCAGCGGCAGCAGCAGGATGAATGAAAGACCCTCTGGGAAACACAACACGCTATCAAGTAAATTGTGAGATGAATACATGTGCACTAAATCATTGTGCTAAATAAAAGTGACAGCAGTATATTTTGACCATTGTACAGTAAGTCTGCAAGATAGTTCATGTCCCGTGTTTTTATAGAAAAAATCTTGTACCTGCAGTTTAAACCTTTAATTGTTCTGAAATGCATGCTCTTCTCAGTTCATATTTCAGTCTTCTCACAAATGCTAATAAACTCTAAATCCTACTTTTGAACATTCATAACAAATCTCATTGGACTTGTAGTACTTGTAAAGAAAACATGCATTCAGATTCTTCCCCCCATGTCGTGGATCCCTATTGTCCAGTGGCACAACTGTGATATGAGAAAGCATTTATGTTGTCGTTCTATTCAAATAATAACCCATTTATAGCACATGACTTCACAGTTCTATGAGCTATGATATCACATATCGCGATTATACATGAATTAATTTTATATTTATATGGCATAGTTAAATTCTGTGTAACCGCAAAAATGTTAAAACTCACATTTGTACACTGACTGTTTCAGCTGAACCGTCCAATATAGGATTACATTCAGGGAGTATAATTAGCTTGCTATTCATCCTATACTTGGCTGTGTGTGGTTCTTTCTACAGCTGTAGTCTGCCTGAGCCTGCCAGTGCCCTCCTCCCTGCACACACTTCTATTGTACATGCTGGTCACACCCTATAGCTTCCATTTTATGTGACATTCGTCATGTAGCGGCGAGAGGGTCAGTGGTGAAGCGCGGCAGCTCCTTAGCTCATCTGTTTCTATCCATGTGTCAGGAAAACAACACGCTCCGACACGGTTAAAAGGCATGCTCCAGGCACACACTTCAAATCCACAATAACAAATGACACAACCATTATTATGTAGAGAGGGTTAAAGGGGCCAAACCACAACTCCAAAACCATTCATTTCCCATGTAATTTTTTTAAATGACAAACAACGTTATCATTTGGAAACGACTTTGATGGGGTGGAAAAATATCCATTTTAAGGCTCTGAGCAAAGAAAAGGAAACTAATTAGGCAACTACAAAGCATCCTATAGCTCACATTGGGCACGTTTACATATCCAGAAACAGATAACAAGAATAATCAGATAACCCAGTAATGAGATCTGTTTTATGATGCATGTTAACATGCACAAAATATCTGATCAAACACCTGGTGACACAGATCAGTTAATCAGAGGGTTCTAAATGGAGTAAATGTTGGATTTGGAAGACGCATTACAATATACTTTTTTATATCTTCAACATTTTCTCAATTATTTTTGTCTTTGCTCCATCAGTTTGCCCTTTTTGAATTGTCAAAGCCAGGTGAGAACAATAGCACAGAAATATGATTTCTTACATCACATATATCCAGAAATCAAATGATGATCAGAGTTTGTACATGTAAAACACTGATGAAAAACATACTGGATATGCAATAAATAGTTGAGAGGTAAATACTTCAAACACACTAATCCCAGTGTCACTCACTTTTACACAGCCTCACATGACAAACAGTGTCCATATTTTCGTGCTGTTGTGTCTTGTTTTTAATAGCAGGATAGAAATTATTTCAGCATGTAAAGAGACAAAGCCCAGCGGCGACGGGACCAAGGTCACCCACAAGTTTGTGATGCATTTAACCTGTGTGACTTTGAACTCTGCGTAAGCCCGGGCCTCAAAACTGTGAAAATGTGCCGCCTCTGCACAGAGAAGATTGAGTGGGTCAGTCCTGAGGTCACTCCGAGGACTAGACCTGCAACTGAAGCAATATAGGCAGCCATAAATTAACCAGTAGTGAGCAATAAAGGTGCTCACTGGCTTTGTTTGATTTGGCTGGTTATTGTATTTAATTGAAAAGTACTAAATTATATTATTATAATATAATTTAGTACTATAACTATTATCTCTGTGTTGCTCCCCCCTAATAATGTAGATACTTACCCTATCTGTACATAAATACTTCCTAAGTACAACAGCTGGATACTGTAACTGCTCACAACACATGCTCCTTTGCTAAAATAAAACTTTAAATGGTTGAGCTTAGTGTAGCCATTAGTGCCCCATCCTCATGTGAGCAGGCTCCGGAGGTAATGAACAAGTGCTGAGAAGTTTATCAAACTTCTTATGCACTCAGTATCTGTCACTTTACTCCAATGAATGCTTGAAGTGTGGCTAAAGCTAAAGCTGAGTCAAGTATATGAACAGATAAACAGTGCAGATGGTGAGGAAAACTTAAAAAGTTACCAAAAATGTTTCATTTTATTTGACGTTTCAGTTGGAGCTTTCTTTTGATTAATTTTCTTTTACCGTGCTGCATGCATACATGCAATATTGCTCTCTGGTGTTGTTAAAGGTTCTTAAAGGTGGTAAAATAATGACAGCATAATGTGGATCATTAGTTATGACCTCCTACAAACTTTCCACATCTACAGTAGTAAATAACTTGTCTTGGTAGAAGCATCCATCTTGTTCTGTCTCAAGGTACCTATTTCACTGCAATCCTTTTTTCCACAACTGAATCAATTCTTCTTTCTGACTCCAAACCCAACTGTTACCAAAATGGTAGAGCATTTTCTTTCCCTGACATCACTCTTTTCAAACTATTTCACGCTTTTTCATCATCTCATTCTTTGATGTATTATTGTTTATTTACAAAATATCACAGAACAGGGGGGAAAGCAATTCACGAAATGCTAAAGTTTTGAAATTTAAATTAATTTGCCTAACAAGACCATAGCCTAACCTCCCTTCTTTTCTAATAAATTGGTTCTTTTATTGCCCTGGTCTACACACTGCCGCATTATGTTCTTCATTTTGTGCTATTGTTGTTTGCCACTGTGCATAATTGTGTCTAGCAGTGGAAAATTACATGCATGCTAAAAAGTCTCTTTGCCTTCTCATAGCTCAGAGTACTTGAAAAACATCTTTGGTACAACTGTGTACAATGTGCAAATGTCACAGCGAGGATGAGTCACCCAGGCTATTTTCATAGTTCAGGTTTAAAATCTCTTCTTAAAGCCTCTATCACTGGCTTATAAATGAAAAGGCGACACTTATATTCTGCTCCGATACCTGCAGTGGTTGATAACCTAGACTTGTGATTTCATAATGTGAACACATGACACAGGCAGCACAAGCAGCTGCTGTAACACAATGCAACAGAATGGCAAGCGAGAGAGCCCCCATTAATCTAACCCCAGGTCTGAGAACAGCACCCAAAAACAGACACCCCCCCTCGCATCTGCCATGACACTTTTAAAGCATTTACTGCTACAGCGCTGTACGTTTAGTGCATCCTGGGCTAGTGCTCTACCTGGTGAGAGTGTTCAGAATAATTCATGATAATGATAATGACCATCCTGTCTGATCACATTATGCACACACATGACAGCCGGTGCACTGAGCCTCTGCTGTAACACACTGCAACGCACCGGTAAAACCATATAGGACCACTGCCAATAACAGTGAACTACTAAAAACAAGGACATCGAAACATTTAAGCCGCTTGCATTAAACACTTATTCATAGCACAATTCCCAAACCCAAGTTAGAGACAGCTCATTAACCTCTATTTCAGGAGACTGCAGAGTTAAACCTATAGTGCTCAGTGTTAAACAAATGATTTCATCCAATTCAATTATACATACAGTGTTATCATCCTTGAAATGTAACAATATGCCAAAAATAGCTGCTTCTTTTTATTTGAGCCATAAAAGTCAAGTGTCTTTATTGCTTGTTGCAGTGCCACAACCCTGCGACAGCCTCCATTTCCCCCCTGCTGTTTTATTTGAGCAGAAAAGCTCTCCACTGACCGCTGCTCTGCTCTATGTATGAGTGCACTGCTCACTCCCTAAGCTCACTTAAGTAAAGCAGCCTGTATGCTACTGTGTTTCCCAGTAGTTCCATGTTCTCTGCAGTCAGGCTGGTGGCTAACCCCTGACAGCAGAACTTGCCAATACTCGCTCCCCGGAGGATTCCTGGACAGAATTATGAGGATGAAGTTGGCCTGTATGAAGGATGTACTCTTGACTTCTCTGTAAGTGTATTGACTCCTAACCCCAGCTCAATCTAATAAATTTACAACCTGGCTGTGTCCGTGCCTGCGCTGTACAACATGGATCCCCATCTGCTGTTCTGCTGTACTCTGAGTGATGAGAACAGTCCCAGAGACCAGACAGTGACCTTTGAGGCCCTCTCTGCCTCCATGTGCCAAAATTAGAGTCTGGGAGTAACTTGTGCAGAAGTGCTGAGTGGAAGCTGAACCCATTGAGCTTATTGAATAACGGAGAAATGATGGCAGGGGCTGAACATTTGAGCAGGCACAATTGGCAGCACTCATTTATAGTGCCTATGAGATCCTAATCATGATGCATCAGGCTATCTGGGACTCTCTATCATCTTCAAATAGGGCGGACTGATTAGTAAACAATAACAACATGACAAGACATCCGGCTTCAGTCTCATTAGGAACCAAAAAACTAAACAAAACAAAACGAAAAACAAATTTACAAGTTCTGCTTTAACATTCTGGCCATTAGACGACTCCACTGCTTCAGCACCTTGGACAGTTCCCCCCCTGAAGGCATCATCAAAGCTCATATTTATGAACTGTTGGCCTGTATGGTCTCATGGTGTTGATGCAGACACACCCGGCCCATTCCCCACGCTCACTCTCACTGTCTCTGGGCATTCAACTAATGTGTCATAGCTTAAGCATCTCTGCTGCGCACTAAATAGCCAAGGCTGTTCACCGTAGGCCTAAGAGCATTCATAGCCGCTATAAAAGTGTTCCACCACGTGAGACCTTCTCCACTGTGCGTAAGTATCCAGAAAACATTCGGATAGATGGATAAAAAGATAAATACATAGACAGATGGATAGAAAAATAGAAATATACTTCATACTTTAGCATCTCCAAAGGTGTTAAAGTCATGGTAACCCCTTCTCCCCAAGTGTGCCATGTGACTTACCCAAAGTAATCCTCATAAAACAAACGCTAAAGAGTGGGGCCAATTTTCCCTCGTCGGATGCAGATAGATTAGTTTATTCCCATCGTGCGCAGAAGCGTTTATCTTTTTTTTCTTTTCAGGTTTGACTTGTTGGTGCAAAAAAATCCAATAGGCGATATGAAGCCTTCGGTGTGAGAGCGGGATCCCTGTTACCTGCTTTGGAATAAAAAACCCCACCTTAATTTCAACAGCGAGCGGAATGTGGCTAAAACCTAAAGCCAAAATCCATTGTCCAAGGTAAAAAAAGGCGCTCAGAGTCAGGTGTGACCGAGTTGTGTGTTTCTACGGGGACACGGCGTCAGTACGTGGTCGTTTCAGGTCCATCGCGCCGAGCTTCGTAGAGCAAAAATAAGGGAAGGTTTAATTTCCAATAAGTCTCACGCGTGTTCGCATTCACAGCCCAGATGGATCCTTGACGAAAAACTGCAGTCGCTTCCAAGCGCATCTGACGGCTGGGATGCTGGCGTCAAATTCTGCGCCAAGTCTAAAAAATAAAACCATGAAGCTCAAAAACTACCAAGCAGCGGTTTTCTCCAGTTATCACGCCAGTCTCACGCCAGATGAGACAGGCAGCTGAGACAGGCTTTAGCAATTTGTTGCCACAACTTCCTCCGTCTCGAGCGTAACGATGGAATCCCACCCAAGCATGGATAGCGTGTTCCGTCCTCCGAGAGAGCTGCCCATGTGAGCAATTAGTTCTCAAATACGACTTCTTCCACAAAGCAATGCGGAGGATTTCTTTAGAGAGAGAATCACGATGTGTCCCGGACAACAAGCAGCCTTTTCAAAGCCCCGTCCACCTGCGTAACGAGCCTGGCGGTGTAAATACGCGCGGTCACGCCATGATGTCTGGAGCAGAGCACAGCCCGGAGTGGTCGCCTAACCGGACGCACGAGCGGTGCTTATCCGAGGAAACGACTGACACCTTTCACGGACAGTGCAGCACTGCAGCAATGTGATGTCATTTGAGCTGCGTTTGGAGACACGAGAAGCGCCCGGCTTTATTGCTGTGGTGTAGATGAGATCTTAGTGTTGTAGCATGCATGTGGAGAGGAGGAGGTGCTATGTGAGATGTTTGTGATACCCCGGTATGGGC
Organism: Scartelaos histophorus; assembly: GCA_000787155.1. Taxonomy (NCBI): domain Eukaryota; kingdom Metazoa; phylum Chordata; class Actinopteri; order Gobiiformes; family Gobiidae; genus Scartelaos; species Scartelaos histophorus. Next base: position 15,964 of record JACN01034060.1, on the reverse strand, counting down.
TGCCGCCGGTGGCTCGTGGTCCAGCACAACAGATACTGCAGATGGGCGGAGGGAGGAGGAGAGGAGACTGCTGGGACATTGCTGCACTTAAAAAATCTATCCAGCCCTACATAAACACCCAGGTTTACCCTAGTTTGGTGTATAGGTCTTATGCTTTATAAATAGCCTAACTATATTTCAAACTCATAATGGAAAAAAAACCTTCAGAATGTTAAAATGTCTAAAATGAAAAGATAAGAAAAGCCCATTAAACTATGCATGCACATTTGTGTCTCTCTCTTTTGTAACTTTATGTACTCAGGACATGTTCAGCTCACATGAACAAAACATATTCAAGCAGGTAAAAATGAAATTTAATATTGCTTTTGGTGAGAGAGTATAATCCCTTATTCATCAAGGCAGAAAAGGTTTCAAAGATAGTCATCTGAACACCATTTTTGAAATCAAGATAGTTCTGCTCCCATCAAAGCCAATCTGATGGTGCTGGTGTGGATCAGTAGGATTTATACTACACTGGGCTACAGTAGTCTTGTCCCCGTTGTCTTTAATGTGAGCAGCTCAGCATGAACTACCATTTGTCCTATAGCAAAAAAGAAATTAAATTCTGTCAACTGGACAAAAGTTTTTGATTGAATACATTTCGCGGCTCATCCAAGCTGCTTCTTCAGTTCTGGTCAGACGCTGGTGGACACTGTCTTATTGCTGCCTGAAGGGAGGCGCAAATTACACTGAAACTACTCTAAAATCAGCATATCCTCTAGTTTACAGTTTACAATAGACACGTTAGTTTGAGAGTTGTACAAAAATAGGGTATGTTCACAAAAGAAGCAAAATATTAACATGGCCATTCTATGAAAAAGTTGAAAAAAAGTAGACTGTGTAATAATGTTTTCTTCATGGGAGCACATTTGTTATGGCAAATAAACAACTTTATTTATCTGGGTATGTAATAGTATTTAAGTACTTTATTTGAATTAGCTTAAATATTCTAAACATGTAAGTAAATCTATGTCTAAAGTGGGATTTGGAGAGCTGAATCAAGTGTGTTGTGGAGCTGGTGAGCAGTGGCCTCATGCCGTGAATACTGATAGAAATAGAGGAAGAGCCACTGAGGAACCAATCCGCTATTTATATCAGCAGCTCTCTACGGGGCGCATCTCTCTCACAGTAATGCACAGTAAAGGTGATTGATTACTGCGATACTGCTGGACTGTCCGTTTCAACCAGGTAAAGTGATAACATTACACACACACTAGTCTTTTATGGACATCATTATGGCTCAGGTCACACACGTGCACTCAAAAAAAAAAAGACCACTCGTTCTGAGTCTCAAACTGGGACATCTACAGTTCAACAACATCCACCACTAGCGTCCGAGCGAGTACTTAATGACCTGGAACAGATGACTATAGTGAGGTGGCTCTATTCAGGATCAGCTGCATGGTATTTTGTATCTGTCCGTTATCAAATGCCATTTCTGACATAACCCACTTGCCCTTGTCAGTGATTTAACATAGTGCTCAGGTCTGCTCCCATTGAGGACGCTGGAAGTCTCCTCGGCACAAAGGGACTCTTAATGTGATGCTCCAGTGCTTCTGCCTTTCATTGAATGTCATTGTGTACATCGAATGGGAATTAGAGCCATGCCTGAAACAATGGGGGAAACCTGCCGGTACATGGGAAAAAAACTGGGTTGACTGGGTTATCACAAGAGATCGACGAGTAAAACTATAAGAGGCCATGGTCCCATCTCTCAGAACTGTGTGATCTGACCGTGCACTTATCCAAGAGACAAGCGAAAGTACGGGATATTTACAAAAGAACTAAAACATTATGTATCATGCTAAATATCCATACAAACCATATAAGAAAAAGTAAACTGGTCTATGTAAAAAAAATAATAAAATCTTCACGGGAGAACCTTGGACTTTAAAGTTTAAACCATATGTAAACTTGTTATTTTATTTATTTATTTATTTTAAATGTTGCTCCTTCGGTTATAGTAGTCCACAGTATGGCATAAAATGTATCTATCTCCATGGACAAGTATGGCTTTAATTTTCCATTTCTGTGGAATTATACCATTGACTTTCCACCTCCAGAAAGTTAGAAACAACAACAGATATCCTTACAAGACAAGATCAAATGTTCATACAGAAAAGTAACTGTATATTTAAAAAGCAAAGCTCATTTTCACCACAAATTTATATCTAAACCCAAGATAAATCCATTCTAATCCTATAAAATAATTAAATAACACAAATCATAGTTTAGTAAGGGTGCACTCCAAACCAAGTCTACATTGGGATGCATGATGAATTAATCGACTAAATAGCTGTAGAATTTATATAATCACTATGTAGGTACTGCATATGGCACTAATTCACAATAGAATAATGCAGTGGATTTCACATATGCACGGAGTACTGGAGCCTTTATGTGAGGTGAGACATGAGTCAGTCATTAGTGATACATATTTTCCTGTTTTCCACTTCAGTTTCATGCATGCAAGTTGATTCTTTATTACATCTATCCATTTAAAAGGGGTGCTGTGTTTTTCATCTTGATCACTCCACACATGGTGAGAGCTGCGGTGGCTGTGTGGTGACTAGCTGCTCTTTCATGTTGTTCATGTTATCTCATTGATCTACTCAATGCTGAATAAAATAAGTGCTTCTCTGTTGTTTAGGGCCTGCTCAAAAGGATCCTAGTGTGGTGTAGGGTAAGATGGATATAGGTCATCTATAGTAAGATGTGAGCTAGAGTTCACTCAAGAGACGTGAAGCTGTGAAGTTAAACAACAAAAGCTGGCTGCCCCTCATATGTTTCAAATGCACAGTCAGGGCTTTTATAAGGTATAACGATATGTGCAATAGCCACTTATACATGACTTGTAATAACTGAAACTAGGACTGAACCTCTTAGTTAATATTTCTCCATGCACTGTACAAACATGTAGCAGTGGATAAGAGAATGTTATCAGAACAATTTAATACATTCAGTTACTTGCCCGTGATTACAATTAGATATTGGATACATGAAGGACATGCAACATTTGTATAGCCAACCTGAGTTTTCTGATAGCATGGAAAACGATTCAGTTTAAATTTAGAGAGTTGCCTTTCAAATTAAAGAACATCCTGTGTACATTTTTGTATATACGTAAACATATATGTAATATACTAAAATTAAAGCACAAAAAAGTTTCTTAAAAGTTGTTCCTTTGGCTATAATATTCCACAGTATGGTAAAACTCATCATTCTCCACGGAGAAGGTTCCAAAGTATGATTTTAACATTGTATTTCTACAGAATCATGCAGATGAAGTTGCACAGTGTGGCTTTAAGTCACCAAATCTCAATTGAGAAAATAATGATTTTTAGAGGTTTGCAGAGGAGGGAGCGACTCTTTTTTGTGACACTCTTGTTAATGGAAGCACTTAGTAATTTAGTCTTTCAAAGAACACTCTGTTTTAATTTGTATGAAAGCCTGAAATTGTCCAGCACATGAAATGTGTTGTTTTACAGTTAATGAACTTTTGGAGGCAGTAATTGTAAGAAGCACCTGGATCTGGTCATTGTGCCTGTAAGAGCATGAGGGGCAGTTTGCCTGCTGGTTGCACATTATCATGAAACTCAGAGAGGATGCAGGCACTGGGAAGCCTTGTCTTTCCCTTCTTAAGAAGTGAGTATATTCTGTTTACTTGGGTGTGATTCCTTTTGATGTTGAGTGAGCGATTTAAGCCTTTGAACATACAGACAGACAGCTTTTCAGACTCGTGATAGTTGATGGCTACTGGCCTTGAAAGCAGACATCCTTTTAAAGTGTAAAATGTAAACAAAACTGCATACCTTCAGCAAGCGGAAACATAAGTGCACTAACAATACGGTCCTATCATCCACACAATCTGAAAGTGACTCGAAATGATGAAACTCAATGATTAATGAGGGTAAGGTGGAGCAATCAACTTATAGTTAAGTGCACTCACAGAAATATGAGATTTGAATTAAAATCACTTTCCTGTTTTAATGGCTGAAGGTGAAGGAAACCTCAAATAGACCCTGGGATCTGCTAATATAATTATGTTGACACAGAAGCTGCAATAGACACTACTGTAATCTATGATAAATGACTCAGCAGCACTGAAAACATACATAGCAAAGTAGAGGTGAGCACATCTTAACTATGGAAATATTAATTCCAGTATTTTTTGTTCAATTTAGAAATAATACACAATTAATGCCACTGTAGCTTCACCAAAATTCAAATGATACCTTGTATTATACGAAAGATGTTGTAGCTGGAATACATTGTTCCCTTTGTGCCAACTGCCAACTGGTCTATTTCTGTCATTGTGCTAATTTGACTTTAATATTATGCAAAGGTGTGTTAAATGAGAGAGACATAATCGCTATCTGTGGGAAAGAAATAGAGAGTGAACTCCAGCAGATTATTGAAGGTGCCATGGCAACAGACCATTGAAAAGAATTCGGATCAGAACAGCAGCAAAAGAGACTGATTACAAGAGAGGCAATTTGTTAGTGTGAACGCAATGGCAACACCCTGATTGGACACATGTATTCCTGGTGTCATATTGTCACATGGAGGATGATGCTGAGTCCTATCTGGCATAGTTTGAGTGGAGCCAGAGAGAGGAGATCAAAGTCCACACTGCACGGGCTAGTTTAGCACCTAAAGCGTTGGCATAGTGATGTGAGGTGGACAGGCCTTTGATAAGCGGCGCAGGAGGCTGGGCAGCAGATATGCACGAGGCGGAAAGAGATTTTTACTACCCAAATCTACATTTAAAATCACAAAAAAAGGAAGAAATGAGCTTTGTACCCTTCTGTAGATGCTTTACAATAACTACACTTTAATTAACACATATTAAGCTCATTTCTGATATATGTTATAATGTTGTCTCCTCAACAAAACATACCTGAAGTTGTGTTTTGTTAGATTCACACATGTTTATACCCACAAACTCTGCTTATTTAGGCTCTCAAACAGAAAACACTCTGTTCCACCTTGTGATGTCATGTGGTAATACAGGAAGTGCTTTACAGTGTTTTTAAACTTCACAAATTTTTATAGATATAGACAGACTAATAATGCAGGACTACTCAAATACGGGTGAATGAAACAAAACATAATACCAGGAATGTTTTTGGGTTGGTAGCAACTTACTAATATTGCATCAGCAGCTACTTAAGTGAAAATAAGTCAGCTCCTGTACTGGCACCACGTACTGTCTGGATCTAATTATAAAGTGTTTTCTTGCCCGATAATCAAGAAGTATAAGAAGTTTAGTATATTAGTTGTTGTTAGCTTTACCATGATGTCAAAACTTCACTCTGGCCTTCAATTGTTGTGAAATGTGCGTAGAAACTCGTGGTGAATAATTAGGATGCTTGGAATGTATAAGATCAGTGAGAAATGACTTTGGACTGCTGCAAACTGCTCCTTTAATGAAGTAGTTACAAAGCCTGAATCATTCTGAATAAACAATTTGTTCAGTACTCATTAAACAAGAAGGATCCGTGCTCCAGTTTAAACACACGGGGCACAGAACTCCAAGACCCACCGCAGATCTGGATAATGTGCTCTTATCATAGCCACAAACTCAAATGGCTCACCTCATCTGAAAAACCTGTCCATGCAATTGTCTAAAATACTAGTATAACTCTGTGTTTTACATTAAGTTAGTCCCTTGATTCAGTCACAGCAGTTGAGACTTTGTTAATGGTGATGACCGCAGAGTAACAGTGATACAGAATGGTGCTTTAGCCATTGCCAGACTACTTGTACGTTATGCAAAATTACCACTAAGCAGTTAGCATTGGATTTCTCCCTGACCATGTTATAATTGTCAATTATGTATTTCATCACGCTTATTAAGACTGTAAATAGTGTATAAAGACTTACAGAAGCTACTGAGGCTACTTTATGAAATTACTTTTTGCAAACAATCCAACCAAACCTGATATTAAAGGGCCCATATTACACTTTTCTGATTAAAAACATACCTTTTCTCAACTGGAAAACACTTTGTTCCCACTTGTGATGACATGTGGTAATACAAGAGGTGCTCCACTGTGTTTTAAAACTCTATACACCTTGTCAGCTTTTCCTTGGAGCCAATGAAAACAAGAGTCTGGAAGTCCGGATGCATTTTAATATATGGTTCATTTAATTTGGCTTAAACCGAAATAGAGGTTCACCTCTGGGGACTGTCCACATCAAATCTCTGCAGCCCCCTGCAGTATTCACCCATTTAAACTGTAATTTTAGCACATCAGCTCGTATTCACCCATTTAAACTGTAATTTTAGCAGACATCAGCTTTCTTTACATGACTTGGATTCTGTGTTTGGTATGGTTTACTGCTTGAAAATAACATGAACAACCCAGTCCTTTAAACTGTACATATATGGCCCTGCTCTCTGGTCCACTGTAACTGCTCTAAACACAAATAACCTAAACATGTTTCCCCTTGTGTCAGCCTTTCACTGAAGCAATAGGCTCCATGTATTTTAACCCCTGTCTCACATGTGGCATGCAGACTCTTTGTCTAGGAACACACAGATTATGAAATCATGCAAACTTTTCCAAAGAACATACAGATTATAAAGATATCATTCCCACAATTGATTATTAAGATATTATTTCCACAACCTTCACTGGAATCATTTGAATATTTTCACCTCTGGAATTGCCAATCTCTACTGAACCAAAGCTAAATGAAAACCTGAAAACTACTACCATGAGATCATATGGTGGAACACAGCATTTTGAGCTTTGGAGACGTAGACAGCCCAATAATGTAGGATTACTCAAACTTGTGTGAATGAAACAAAACAAAACTCCAGGTATGTTTTGTGATGCGCTAACAACATTCTAACGTGGCCAAAAAAGGGTAAATTTTGTGCAATATAGGACCTTTAAAGTGAACCTATTTCCCCGCACAACCAGTTCCCATAGCATCTGGTCGGTCTAAAAAGCACAATTAGTCTCAATGGAACTGAAGCAATTAGTTGCATTTTATCTGATATGTGGCTGTCTTCTTGGCAACTCAACCAAAGAGAATTAATCATGTCATATGGGTAACATGAATATTCACGTCTGGTGTTTGACAAGGCAGAAACGGGAGATTTTAAGATTTAATGGCACAAACACTTATATAATCCTGTGGGTCATAAAGTGTGAAAATGCATTGGAAAAAATATCACTGAAAGTATATGGTGTTGCTAAAGTATACATTTTCTAGGCTTGGAGCTTTTGCGTGGTGAGTCACAGTGAGCAGGCTCTGGTTCAGTACTCCCAGAAGGCTTTATTCTAACATATTGTCAATCACGCACAAGGACTAGACGTCTCTGAGAGGAACACTCAGTACCACCTATGTCAAACCACTATTATCACAGCCAGTCCTTGCTATAAATCAAAAGAAAAGAAGAAAGCGCATTAGCCAAAGCTCACACTTCAATTACGGCAACATTTCAATATTAACTATGCAGGAGAATGGTTTCTTATCGTCTGTGTTGGGAATACTTGTACATTCATTTTAGAGTTGGACTTGGGTTTGTTTCCTCACCAGTTTTTAAGTCCAGTTCATGTGGCCTATGTAAGTCCAGGTCAATTTATTATATAGGTCCACAATTCTTAGAAAATGTATTTAAATATTTGTGTGACTTGACCATGGTGTTTAAATCCAGTCAAATGCAGCTCATCGAGGTTTGCAGTTATAGAAGGATTTAGAGCCAAGCTGCATATTAGGGACAGGTATTTATTCACATACAAAAACAGCGATAAACGCCAAGATTGTAGAGCGAAATGACAAGGCTCACTGCAGCAGTCACAGAGAGGAGTGAGGGTTTTTTAATGTAAAGTCAAGTGGAACCAGGGTCGATGGAGTAGGATGCGCCCACGTGCTCACTTCTTATTTGGAACGCGGAGACTAGCAGGTTAGCTATGTCCATTTATATATAAGGACAAGACACTGTGGTGAATATAAATGAATGGATGAAAGATGGTTCAGTGAAATAAAAATCAAATAAACAAACAAAAAACATCTGCATATGTTTTTATGTTTGTGTTTCTCTTAAATCATTTATGCTGAGAGAAATGAATTTTGCCTGCAGTATCTTGCTGCACATTGAGGTATTCTGTATTCTGTTTGCTGCAGTTGCTTTTTACCATTAGCGTCGCACAGCGTATAGTGCCCAAGTTGGAAGAAGCATTTAAATATGTTGGATCTCTGCACAAAAACAGCAATATAGCCCAGGATTAGATAGCACATGTTTTGGTACAGAATCCGTTTTGTGGATTTGTGCTTTTGACCAAATTTGACCAAATAAGCATCTCATTTCAACAACATAAAGGGACAGAATGTAACGTCTGCATGAGCATCGTTTATGTACAGACAAGTGAAGGACAAGACATAAGGATTTTACTAGATACAATATAAATGTCCCCAACAACCGACAAAGAAATCCTCCCGTTGCATACAGCACTGTTCGTCTGTTCATCAGTAATATTAGTCTCTCTCTTCTCTCTCCTTAGTATAGTTGAATCATACTTGAATGCATCTGTAAAAACCTATTTCTGCAACCGTCTTTCACCGCTCCGCTTCTGTCGCTGAAAACCCCGCTACGGCAATGTATCCTGACATTATTTGAACCGTATTTCAAGACATAATGTTATCAAAATGACAGCATCTAATCACCGCGCTCTCAGATCTGTCCTCTTATATAAAGTAAACTATAAGCTCTAATGAAAGGGCATTCAACTGGAGGGCTCGCTACTGTGAACATTATTTGTGTAGGTGCCGGTTCAAGGTTTTCCGTCCCTAGCTCCTTTGCTGTTGAATAGTGTTAAGGTTCAGTAGGTGTGCGCTCAGTGGAGGACGGGGAGATAAAAGGCCAGTGGCTAACGCAGGGTTTACAGGGTGTTGGTGACTAAGACTAAAATTCCTGGTATAACGCCACGGAGCAGCCCTCATCTTGTGTTGCACACTAGTGGTGATAGAGAGCGTTTTCGTGGCAGACAGGCGAGCTAAATCACTGGACGAGTAAAAGGTTAGGGTGACTGCGCTGTTACTACTAGTGCCATAGGGGCTGGGGCAGGTGAATGTCAAAGCCCCCGGCGTAAGAGGCGGCCACACCGAGGGCCAAGGGGTGAAACAACCTTGGGGCGAGGCTGATTTATGCATTACTCGTGCTCAATGGTGCAACGGGCGTTAAAGTGAGCGGTCCTCTGATGAGCAATATATAACGCGGGAGATGGTGAGGTGGTATTCTCCGCTCGGACTCTGTAACAAGAAGCTGAAAACCTCTGGAGCCTGGCGTTTCATTAGTGATTTCCCGGGCAGCGCAGTGGGAGCTTGCATCAGTGAATATAATGTGTCAAATGTGCCATAGGAAATTAAACATGTGATTTAGACTGGGGGCTGCTGTCAGACCTGATAAGAAAACATGTGTCAATCATACAGTGGGATTATGTGTGGGAAAAAGTACTGTACTATTGATACTTTGCGGCTAATCACCATTCCCTGGGGGTGTGACGCTAACTGAAAGCACTAGAAGCTCTGTTACTCAGGTTAGACTCAATCTGAGCTTTATTTGAATACAATCTGACCCGCAAGAGCTGAGATTTGCTTGGAACTTGTGCAGGTGAGATGATTCGTGCGCTTAAATAAGTCTCTCACACATAAAATCACAGTCACAAGCGATGGCATTAACCAACAATTTTATCAGTTTCACCTTTTTTGCTGAAAATCAAACGTCTAAACAGGAACATTTAGATAAATTTTGTATGTTTTCTTGAGTTTTCAGACCAGCGAATCAATAAATTGTGTCTCCATGAACATTCTGTCATTAGAAATACCTGTAGAACACGTAATATGGTACCAGATGCAGCCCGATTTGCAAGAAGTCAGACTACATTACTGTATAGCAGCTCTGCACTTGTTCATTATAGAATTCAAGATCCCTTTGATAAGTGTCGACAAAACTAGACCATGATTCGTGCTTTTCATCTTCTCTTAGATCTGCATTCAGTTGGTTGCTCCTTGGATTGCTCACTTTGTTAAATGTTTTAAAAGAATCTAAAACGGTGCACATGAAGTGTGGAAATAATTATTCAAATTCTTCCAATTATTGTTTAGTGGGGGAACAAATTAGACAATGTTGCTTACATAAGATATTATTTTTTAATTTGTTTTTCAGAATTCCCCAGAATATTGTCTGATTTGCTTTAGTTACAATTTGTAGTAATTAATTGAATAAATTTGTACTGCTAGCCTAATAGATGTATCCAAGCCTTTACAAAAAAACTAATCAGAATTTCTCATTGCTACAATTAGCCACAAAAAAATGCACATGGACAAAACTTCTAAAAAACCTCTGATAAGACAAAAGATGTTGCAGCAATGGCCCGATTGCTGCCGCCGCGACCCAGCAATCCAAGGACGCGGTCAAATGTTTTATTGTGATAAAAATGAAATAAAATAAAGACGTGTAATTTTTCTTTTCCAGACAGAAAATTCGTGTTCAAGTCAAGACGCCGCTATTGTGTGTGAAATCCCCAAAGGACGCCGATAAATCACGGAGGCAGGTCAGCGCTCACAGGCTTGCACGGAGCTTCCTCATTAGCAAACTGTGTACACAACAGCGCATGACTGTCTCCGGCACTTTACGTGACTTTGGACCATGCAGCACTTTCAGAGAGCTTTTAATGTCGTCTGGAAACAAGAAGACTTCTATACGAGGGACTGAATCAACTGAATCATAAATTGTTCTTTGATTAGCGGTGTGAGGTGTGATACAGGCGGGTCATTTCTGCCATCAGGTCATCTCACACTTTGAGTCTAACCAATGCATAAGACTCATCGCTAGTTTAGCTGTCATGATTTGGCCTTTGTGCTTCTAATGCTTCAGCTTCCAAAACATTTTCTGTGTATCCAATAAGTGCTGCTATAAGTGCATGTATTACCTATCTGACTATTTCGCTTTTTGGAAATGAGGGCCCCCAAAAAATAGGCATCTGTACTTAAGTAGTTAAGTGGATAGTTTTTACTTCACAACATTTTTCAGACCTGCTAAAAAGCCTAAGGGGTTTATTTTATTTTATTTTATCAAGGTTATAGTTTGAGCAAACAAAAATATACAAATGAAAACAGCTAAGGGGGGAAAAAAGCAATTGATTCTGTTCAACACAAATCTTTATCAAAATCACGACATTTAAAGCTTTATTTATGCACAAAATACTTTTCCTTTTTACTCCAAGTTATTTTTTTAAAACAGGTACTTTTATACTTTTAGATTTTTTCATGTGATACTTTTATTTTACTTGAGTATTTTTTAGCTTTGGTGTCTGCATTTTAGTTGTGTAATAAAACTGAGTACTTCTTCCACCACTGGGCGTCCAAAAATATAGAAACCTACCTTTGTATATGTGATCGATCTGTGTTTATAATGTTATACTTGCACGCAAAATCTCTACTTTACTTCAACTATAAAGGAAGATAGATTTATGTCCCCTTTTACCACTTGGGCAATGTCCTCTTCCAGCCTTAAGTTGGAGCAACATCTTATTTTATATTCTTGTTCAGTCTCTTATTGCCAACAGTCCCTCAATTCTTGCATCTGACGACCTTCAGCAATGCGTCCAGCGGGTCTTCGTTTCTTCAAAGAATTTATGGGCCGCTAAGTGATTCCATTTGTGCGCACTCCTTTTCAGAAAAACCTCTCCCCTTCCTCCTCCTCCTCTTCACAGCTGCGAATTTGTAAATAAAAGTATTTTTCAAGCATTGTGTTCGGAATACAACCTTCGCCAATCAAAATGCACAGGTTGGTGTATTTTGGGAGGAGGCGTCTTTGGTAACAGCTTAAGTCACCCTCCGCCGCATCAATTGCCTTTGAGCTTCTTTTTCTTTCAGTATTTTTTTGAGAACTGTCAATTATTTTGCAGCATCTCCTTCTCTTCTGGCATTCAGAGTAGACCTGGGAGTCTCCGTACAGAATTCGTTTTGCGCGTCTGTCCAATAGTCTGTTTAAGCCGGTGTGTTTACCACATTGACAAAAGCCTCACCAAAGGAGCGCTTACTTTCTGTTATCTCTTTCAAGACGACTTTGTTTGTTTTCCCTCGCGCGCAGGGCAATAGTTTCTTTGCAGAGCTGCGCAGTATGCACAATCTGAGTTCGTGACGTGCCTTGTATATGGCTGGAGCGAGTGGGTTTGGCAGTACTGTCTCTATCCCGGTCTGACATCCTTTTATCCATAAATCCTCTCCATTGGACAATCAGCGCTCCGGGTTAAACAGCTGCTGTAGCTCTTTCCAGTGGCAGGGAACAGGAAGCCGATGCTGAACTAGCTTAGCGTCGTCGCCCCCAGCTGCAGCCATCGCCTTTTTTCTGCCAGTGTCGTTCTGGAGTAGACGTGTGATCGAGTCTGCTCTTAGCTCTGATACCCCATTAATTTCCCCTGGGCCAGATCATTCAATATTCAATAGAGACTTCCATGTGACTCTGGATGGTGGGACTGTGGCGGTTTTGCCCCTGACCAATAACATGTTTTCTGCACACAATCACTGCAAAGGATCATGGGATCAGGCCGTCGCCAGGTGATGAGATCTCTATTGTAAACACCTCTATCTTCATCTTTCCATTGTGCTTAGCGCTGGAAATGGAAAAATAACACTTCACGAATTGCTCTATGGGTCTAATAATTATATGTTTTCTTTGTGCATGACTGATTTGACATGCAGATTTGATCTTTTATTAGAGCATAGACGCCTTTAAAGCATTGTGGAGATATATTGTACCTTTATATTCAGTCAAAATCCATTTAACAGCTCAACATCTTATTTTTTTGGGGCACACTTTTATTTTATCCATTTAAATTTTACTATATGATCACTTTTTTTATGTTGCACTGCATCTCCTCTGCAAGCCAGTTCCCAGTTTGTCAGTTCCATTCACTGACAGTATTATGGATGGGACAAGATGCCGTAAAATCTTGCAAGACAAAACTGTCAAAAAAGATTTTGCACACATGCTTGCGCGTTTTTACATTTGGATTGGACAAAAAGGGAGTTAAGTTCTGGTGAGTTGGTGAGTAACATTTGAGAAGCTGTAGTCCCAAAAACAGAACTACAATTACAGCAAAAATATTAAATAAAAATGGTGAGGACTGGATTGCACAATTGATTTACTATAAATCATTTCAAAATGTCATGTTGTCTCATTCTCGTGGACCCAATCTCACATCTCGAAATTGTGTCCACAATAAAAACCTTTTCTGATTGAGGCCCATAGTTTCATAGAAAGCTCCAGAACCAAAACAGCATTGCCAAAATTCTGTCTCTGATAAAATTCTCACATTTGTATAACCATAGTTTTCCAATGGCGCTGTAGAGAGCACTTTTAGGAACTCGATGCCCTGGTTCTGCTTGATGATCTGTGAGTCCATAAGTAGAGCGGAGTGAGTTAGTTGGAAAAGTCACCATTTTGGGAGAGCTGATTTTAAGAATAAATTGCGGTCTCTTATTTTCATCCCGAGCTGTACGCGAGTTCTGCATGAATAAAAGTGGGGACCGCATTACCAAGCAAAATATACGCAGTGATACATTTGAATAAACTGTCCTTGTCAGCGCCTATACTAAAAGCTATTTGCATGCCAAACTAAGCGTCTCTCAAAACCGTCACAATAAATAGCTGAAAACACAGGTATCTCATTTTCATCGTATCCAGATTTTAAAGGGCCCATATTAAACTATTGTCTGATATTTGTAATGTTATTTTCTCCTCAAAAACACACCTGGAATTTTGTTTTATTTCACATGTTTAATACACAAACCCTGTATTTTTAGCCTGAGTTGTTCTTCTCTCAAACAGAAAACACACTGTTCCACTTTGTGATGTCATGAGGCTCCACCGTGTTTTTAAACTCCATAATAATTTGGTATTTCAGCTTTGGAATTGCCCATTTCCACTAAACTAAAAGGTAAAAGATGATGTTAACGTGAAAACTACAACATGACATCATTTTGACTTGAGATGTAGACAGACTTTGACAGAATTCGGTATCATTTAGGATCTTTAAAGGCACTGTTAAATCGGTCGAAGCCTCGAAAACCACTGGCTGATATTGACTCGTTTTAAAGTGAGACAGCAGATTTCCGACACCTCTGACACTTGCTTGTCTTGTTAGCTGTGCCCTCCGCAGTCCTCAAACTTCAGTACTAAAAAGACTTGGCTTTATATAATACAGTATCTATGACTCACCAGAGACAGTTTAAAATATTAAAAAACGATAAAAGAATTAAATGGAATCAAAGTTAAATAACACTTAATTGAGAAGTGCGGAGGAGACGGTTTATCCAAATATGGTGAATCATGACTCATTTGTGTTTATGCTGCTTTGCACAGAGATCGTCAAGGTCGTACATGAATGCATTTAAATACATATCTGTCTTAGCTAAAACTTGATTCTGATTACAGTGTGTATCTAGAAGAACATCTATAGAAAATGTATAGAACTTTTTTTTTGCTCTCATTTTAAAACACTTAATTCATTATTCTTCCAAAATCTGCTAATACTTTCCATAATACATCATATCTAAATGTCAAAATTCCTTCTAAGTGACAGATTTCTAACAGGAACTTCATAATCTAGTTTATCATATATGGAGCTCAACAGTAACCACCCACCCCCTGGTTCCCCAACTAAATTTCTCATTCATTTTTCTAATAGACCTAGGAAAAAGGAAAAAAAAAAAAAAAAATGAGCCCAGAGCTTGCTCAGGGCTAATCAGCTTTGTGGTAACTAATGGCCACAAGGCCTATAATTTTATTTAGTTAAAATCTGTTTCGGAAACTTTATAAACGACTAAGTTATTGAGTTTTTAAAGCTTTTCTCAGAATAGCAAACAACAGCATTATGAATATTAAATGTAGCTGGTTAGCCTCCATAATGCCTTTGAACTTTTAATTTTAGAATTTTTCAAAACGTCTATGGGAACCAGAATCAGATGGCTTCTTTTTTTACACTTTTTTGAAGCTGTTCTCAATAAATGGATACACACACGTTTTTAAATTGTAATGCTCCACCTTTGTCTTCATTTTAACCCTGTGTTTCTGGTGACCTTGTTTTGGTCCATTTGCTCCTGAAGTCTTTGTACTTGGAGATGCTTCTGTTTAAGTTGTATATTTGGATTTGCCTTTTGGATTCAGTTTGTTCTTCATTACATTTTGAACTGAGGAGCATATTTTCTTACATTTTAGGTTTTCCTTTAAGTCTCATTTGACGTCTTCTTGTCAAAATAGACCTTTCCACATTTTGACATGAACAGAAAATTCTACCATTGAATTTTGAACTGCCCCCAGCTCCATTTTCTGCAATATTGGGTTGTCACATGAACCTAACCTATTGGCAAAAGCGATATTAGATCAATAAACTTTGGTCATTCAGATACAATTCAATAATCATAGGGTCGACAGGGTTCATGAGCACGTAGCGCAACCTGAGAATGGAGTAAAATATTTGTGTTTACAGTATGATGAAGATAACGATTGTGGCAGAGGTGGTGATGGTGCAAGGCTGTTCGGGGACTTCTGAGCGGGCAATTGGCTCACAGGCTTTAAATATCTACAAGAAAGAATGAAAGAGAAATAGAAAAGAGGGGTGCACAAGGGGCTAAGAATAGAAAGGAGAAACCGCAGAGTTGAGATAAACAAGATGGAAACTTAAAGGTAAAGCACTATGTAACCCCCCCACCAGCTTGTTTCCATGGAGATTGCCTGAAATGTTTCACACTATTGCATTAAACATTTTCAACTTCTTAGGGATAAGCAAAACACGCCACCAGGCCAAGTTACAAGTCAGATCTGTGGAGAGTAAGATAAGAATAAGAATGGATATATTTTTTTAAATCCTTAATGAGCAACAAACAAACAAACAAACAAATA
>KN499994.1:6961-37749 GCA_000787155.1 Scartelaos histophorus | reverse complement strand
AAGCCCGCCGAGATAAATTGAATTGAATTATATCTACCTAACCACACTGCAACATCGACATATTCACTTTCATTTCTTGCTTCCATTAAACAATACAGGGATAGGGAATAGTACACCTACAACCCATCAGTCAGTAACTAAAGCATCAGAGACAGTAAGAACCCCCCCACCCATCACCCCGTCTCTTTCTCTCGTCACAAAACCCCGCCCAAAAAAACCTTTTAATGATAATGACCCAAACGGGAACGCCCTGTGCCCTCTGACCTCCTAATTTAATGACATCACAGCGTCATTACTGAGAGCAACGAGCAGGACCCAAGCGACGAGGCACAGCGCTCAGGTTTAAAGATGTACTATGTGATCGCTTTTATGTTTCACAGTAAAACATTAAACTTAACCTGCATATGCTGAAGTTTTTACTGATCACAAATACCTTGAAAAATACGCACTATTAGTATGAGCAGGGTCACCTCTCCACAGATCTTGTAGTCTCCATGGAAGGAAGTTTATCGTCATGTTGTGGAAGAAATAAAATCTCCATGGTGACAAGCAGGTGGTAAACCCAGAAAAGTTACATACTGTCTGTACATGTTCGAACTGCAGCCTGAATCCGATTTTTTCACCACTATGCGCCCTGTATCTGATCTTTTAATGACAGTATGAATGACAAAGATCCGATCTTTCAAATGCGACCCAGGTCACTTGGAGATGTGAGTCCTAAAACCGATACATATCCGATCTTTTGACACGTGACTTCAGTCTTAGCGCTCTTCTCCAATGCACAGAACAGGCTCATCATCACATCCTCTGTCACAGAAAGAACACTCATATTCCACTGAGTCGTGTCCTTTAGTCCGACAGAAGCTGAATCGCATCAGCGCACAAGGAGTGAGGTTTTTTTTTCTTTTTTTTTTTTCAATCACATCCTCTGTCACAGAAAGAACACTCATATTCCACTGAGTCGTGTCCTTTAGTCCGACAGTAGCTGAATCGCATCAGTGCACAAGAAGTGAAGTTTTTTATAGTTCATGCAAATTATTGATGCGCTTTTAAGTTTCATTTCTGTAACAAATGTGCACAAAGCCGAATTATAGCATCAAACAGGCTGATGTGGCTCTGTGGTGATTCTGGTTTATACGTTGTAAAGTTAAGTTTATTTATGCAGAATATTTTAATTCAGAATCTGCCGCAGTGTAGAACTTGTACAAAAGTGCCGCTGGTCCGGAACCTCCTGAGCTTCCTGCGCTAAAGCAGCTCATGATTGTTAGTGTTGTATCTTGTTTATTAGTGAACATATAAACAGCATATCTCAAATCCTGCCGTAACCCGGATATGGCTAATAACCGGGATACTGATATGCATGTGAACGCACCCCGTGTTTAGGCGACTTAGGTAAACACTGAGCCCATTTCTGTGTGTGACGACGCTTTTGGGGCTTTTAACGTTCACATTGGAGATCACATACAAGTCGCATTTAATTTGAAAAAAATTAAAAATTAAAAAAAATTAAAAATCTCCCAAATCCCTGCAGTCTGATGTAGCCTTAGATATACACAACTCGTTTTGAACCTTTTGTTTTAAGTGGATAAATAAATTACGCCTAAAACGTGAAGCGAGGCTGCTCATTCTAGCACATTTTAACTAATCCAATTACCGCAGATTGCATTACATTACCTGGGCTCCATTGGTGCGGTGTTACTTATAGAAATGAGAGGTGCGAGTGAACTTCTTACCAGGTTAGTTAAATGCGAGAGCTGGTTCTTGTGCACGTCCCTCTTCTCGATGCGGTGGTCGCTGCCTTTTAGAGCCAGGAGTGGAGATTCTGTGGCTGTGCGTTGGATCTAAAACAAGAAGAAGTGATAAAATAGATGAAATAAAGTGCAAAAGTTTAAATGAGGTGCATATCATTTATTAATTTGAAGATTTTGTCTTGGTAATTGCATAGAAAGACCCCTCCGAAAACTGGACACATCACGTTTTTTCCATGTTTAATTAATTCTTGCTTACAATTTTGAAATTCACACAAGTAAAAATGAATTTCAAACACAATTCACTTAATATATCGCAATATAAGCAATTTCTCCCAATATGTTACAAATGAAGGAATCAGCGACTTGGCAGTGGTTTAGATTTTTCGTATTTTTGCTGCATTATTAAACCCACAGAAGTTTTTCAATCCAAGTCCACCTCTCTGGCCGTCAATACCGCTCCTAATGCGAGCATGACCTGAGGCGTGTGGCCGTTAATCAAAAGCATGTGAGTCTGCAGTGGCACAGTTCCCGTGGAAACTCAGTGGAAGTCACCAGGGAAGGAGAAAACATTAGATCTGAGATAGATGACCCCGTAACAGCCCCGTGTAACATCTGTTAGACTGATGCAAACACAAACAAGTCCACTTTCAACTGCCCACAGGATCAACAAAAACATAACTACTAGACTTAAAATTTAAATCATAGTATATATATTGATTGCAGAACATTTGACTACTAGTTTGGACATTAAGTTGACACATTTTGCATATCGACACTTTCCTAAATTAATCGCGCAAGTCCATTTTTTCAGGTTTTTCAGGAAACACAAAAAACTCCCCCCAAAATTGAAATTATAGCATTTTTTTGCCTAAGGAAGTGGAGAAAGTGATGATATTGCAGTTTGAAAATTTGCTTTAATAAATGAAAACGAACGCCATATTGCAATTGTGATGTATAGATCTAAACTATTTGATTAGAATTATAAGCCCTCCACACCTCAAGGATATTTTTGGGTTACTCCTCTAGTGTACTGTACTTTTTGTCTTCCAGGAGAAATATAAAGTTGAAATTAGAAAGAACTAAACATGGAAACGAAACAGTAAAAGGTCTTGAATCCAGATATCAAATCATCTCCAACTATTAAATAACTAGTCAAAACTACTTAAAACATGATTTTGAATGCAGGCCATTTCAAGACATATTCATTTCCACTTCTTCTGAATATAATATTTTGCTTTGGATTGTTAATCGCTATGACGACGGCGCTCGTTCGTCATCACTCCGAAACCCACGGACGGCCAGTTCTGTTTCGCCGCGAGTGCATTTCTGACAGAGGAGGTCCATCAAACGGCGGGATCACACAGGGGGGAGAGGAGGAGTTCAAAGCCCCAGTGATGAGCGCCTTGGGTGGGGCAGAGGAGCGGAGGAGCAGGGCGGAGAGCGTGGAGAGCGTGGAGAGCGTGGAGCACTTCAGAGCCGAGCTGACAGCTAATCAAACATAACCGCACATGAGAGGGAGAGAGCTTAGGCCTGTCTCTGTGTCAGGTTTTCCTCATGTGAACCCTCAGATCTGCGCAGGGTCTACACTCAAAGCAATTATGTTGTTAAAGCGCTGTGCCCAAGAACACAACTTACCCGTAGCATGGAACAGGACAGAACTAAAGTATGAGACAGCCAGTTACAAAATGTTTTTCATGGATCCAACTAACTTTAAGAACACCGTTACAAAAATCATATGCAAAAACAAATAATTGGTATAAAAACCTGTGACCATCTTGTTAGGTAAAAATATTTCTTCTCACATTACTCATAAAAGTAATTGCATTTTCAATATACTGTATCATTAAAAGGCTTAAGCCAGGGGTGTCAAACATACGGCCCCGAGACCTTTAATCTGGCCCTCAGCTGATTTTCTACTTAAATATTAATTATATTTTTCAAACATACGGCCCCGAGACCTTTAATCTGGCCCTCAGCTGATTTTCTACTTAAATATTTTAATTATATTTTCTATTAAATTATTGGTAATTCTCTGCGCCGCTTAGCATGGCAGCATCTTCAGGTCATAAAATTTGTGCAGTACTTAACTTCTCCATATCGCATTTCTCCTCAAAAGTTTAATTTGTCAACCACCATTATTTGGTTAAATAACGTAGCCTAAAATAAAGAGTTAAGAGAGTAAAGAGTAAAGAGTTAAGTTAATTAAGAACTCAACGCAGCCCCAGGTCAAAATACTCTGGACACATCACTGAAGCATCGGCACAGACACCATGGACTGTGTGGGCACGACGCAAACTGTAAGTAACATAATCAACAATGTTCTTACAAGAAAAAATACACTTTTTATTACTCTAACTAATAGAAACAACACAGTGAATCTTTAGACCAATTTTCTTCAGATTTTTCATAGTCATAAAAAGTTAAGATTAAATTAACCGAATAATCAAACTCTATTGGATAGATTTGCGTTTCTCTGTACAAATATTTGGACTTATTGCTCTTTTTGGGGAACATATGCCACAAGTTTTCTGATCCGGCCCCTTTGGGATCAAAGTAGGTTGGATACGGCCCCTGGACCAAAATGAGTTTGACACCCCTGGCTTAAGCCCCAAATGAAATAGCAGAATGAGCCAATAATTACCCCTAGAAATTATTTATTCTTGACAAAAATGCCAACAATCTCTCAATATTGCAAAGATATACATAAATATATACTGAACAATAAGTCAATATAGTAATTATGGTGACAGGCCGACTTAATCGAAAGAAGAATTTTAATTTAGTGACATGTCAGTAACACATTTCCAGCTTGTACCTTGAGGTTCTGTGCGTTCATGTGGTGGTCTGAGGTACAGTTGATGGGGCCCTCGGTGAAGAACTCCACAGGGTAAAGCAGAGAATGGACCTCGATGCTGAGGGGGCAGTGCAGCTTCAGGAGGGTGTGGCTGATACGACTCGGCCCGTTGTTGACGAGCTAAAAGAAATGCAGAATAAGTTCATCTGTTTGTTTTTATAATAGTTATAATAGTAATAGCTTCAGTTTGCATCAGCTCTGACAAAGCACTGGGTGGAGAGACTTCATATCCATTCATTCATTTTATATTTCTTTTAATTATGAATCAAATGATAAAGTAATGAGCTACGAAAACTTGACACCACTTTCAGAACACTACACTGCAAGACAGATTTACCACAAGATGAGACGAGAGGTGAGATTGGATCTACAAGGACGAGGCAAGACGAGATTTTGACATTATTTAGGCTATAATAAAAACATTGTGCTGTTCAGTTCCAAATGTTAGCCTCACCAGTTTTGATTTACTTTATTTATTTTTGATTATTATGATTTAATATTTCTGCTGTCATTGTAGCTCTGTTTTTTGGGATCACACATTCTCAAAAATAACTCGGCTTTACTCTATTTTTTCAATCCAAACATGAAAATATAAGGTGTGCTGTCCCATCCCTGCTATTTCATCTTCTCCTGTCCCATCCCTTCGATACTGTATTGCTTCTGTAGCCACGGCCGCCCTGGGGTAGAAAGACCAAAGCGAGGCTGCTAATCTGCGGCACTGACCCCACCAACCTCCATTCAGTCAACACATTCATCAATAAACCGAGGTGATGAAGCGAACTGCCCAACGACACAACAAAAGACTGCACCAGCTGCCAACCGCCAACCACTGTTAAAAGTCTCAGAATAAAACCTTGCATAATCCATTCTTCCTACAATAGTCCCTGCAAAGCAATAGTAGGAAATACCTCATAGATGTGCTCCACAGCGGGTCCGATGTCCTGCTCCTGGCCGTAGCTTTTGGGCACTTTCCAGTTGGCCGGCGGGAAAAAGACCTTATCAGGCCGAGACACACTTGAAACAGAGAAGGTAGTGAGCGCGTGAGTGAGGAGCTTTAGTGAGTAATTCAGAAGCAAGAAATTCAATTTAAGATCAAAATAAGATTACTACACAAGAACTAAAAAGAAAAAGTAAGTTGTGTTAAAACTGTACTCTTAAAAGTACACTAAGTATGTGCCACCTGCTTGTTTCCATAGAGATGTTATTGTTTTGAGTAGAATGTTCCACACATGGCATTAAACTGTTTGTCTTTCTCCAGGATAAGTTACAAATCAGATCTGTGGAGAGGCGATCCCACTCACATATAATTAATTTAAGGCTCCATTGAAAAACTAGCTCTGGGCAAACCAAACTTGCACACTAGGTGCCAGGCTCCATTGAAAAACTAGCTCTGGGCAAACCAAACTTGCACACACTAGGTGCCAGGCTCTTTATTGATATATTGTGTATCTTTTATGGACCGTTTTAGTATTTTATGTTGCATGTGGGTGTGAATAATGAGCTGAGTGAATGTTAATGGAGTTTTGTGCAAAATTGACTAAGATTGTAAGTTTGTATGGTTGGAAAATTGTATTTAAGGCCTGATCATTGTTTAATGTAAATTTTATTGTTGTTGTAATTTTGATCCCTGTGACCCTGACCCTTGGGACTATGGATGGAAATTTGCTGTGTGGCTACAATCCGGTGTGTTCACATTCATGCTTCTGTTATGTATGTTCATTAACATGCACTGTCCCAATCAAATAAACAAATAAATAAATAAATAAACATTAAAAAAAATGCACATTTTTTTCCCCAAGTTATTTTCAAGCAATTAAAACTTGTGCAAATAAACAAATGTAAAGTTCTTGTTAAAGCAATAACATCTCCATGGACACGGGCAGGTGACAGACCCTCCTTTAAAGCAGCTTTAAAGCAGCTTTCCAGTGGGTTACAACCCGTGTCTAGTGCAGACAAGTGTTTCTAATCAAATCCCACATTTCCTATAAATGAGGCTACCCCAACCTTTAACTCACCCCTGTAAAATGACATCTGCCTGGACAACCACCTCCAGCTTGTAGGTCACCACCTCACTGTGGGAATTATTCTCGTTTTTACTGCGGAGGGAAAGAAATGGGCTCTGATTAATTGTCAGGTCCAGTGGGGGCGTACAGCTAAGCAGACTGCACGTGTACGGTATTTAAGGGGCTTTACGGAGGGGGGAAAACATACCTGCGAATCTGTAAGTCGAACTGGACGGTCTTGTGCGTGTCCTTTAGTCTGGGCACTGTAAAACGGAGCCCCTCCCACATCTGCAAAGACATTCACGGAGTCAGCACAAGTCAGCAGGATTTTGTGTCACATATGCAAGCTCCAAGGCCAATTAGAGTCAACATACAGCACGAGCAGCAAGTCTTAATGGAACCACATTTGCCTAAATCAGCTCTCAAACTTTTTAAACCAAGTGTCATATAAGAAAAGATTTGACTTGATCCCATGTAGTACCAGGTATAAACCAGGACTAGTAAGTAAATTGGACTACACAACAGAGGAATCCACAGAGCACAGAGCACGTTTTTAGTGCCACTTAAGTTAATAGTGGTTTTTAAATAATTTGATTTAAATTGTGGTGGTGCTCCAAAAGTATCACATTTCTTAGGTGGTACTCGGTGTGAAAAGTACACTGTCAGTTTGTCTTTCCTGTAAAAATCTGTCCCTGAAGTCCAGAGCCAGTGGATGACTCAATCATGAACTCAGCTCTGCAGGAAATAAAAGGCCTGCACTTCCTGTACCGCACTTCCTGACCCTTTTTCTCTCTCCTCCTCCCCACTATCTTCTCTCTCCCTCTTCCTCCTCTCACCCTGTCTCTTTTTCTCTCTCCCTTTCGCCTCAAACTCAAGGACGACATGCGCGTTTCCCAGGACAGGAAACGGTCAACTCATCTCTTTAAGATAAATGACTTACGTTGGTGCCGGACTTCATGGGGTTTCCCAGTTCACAGGTCAGATATCTGGTCTGATTCTCGGTGTTGTAGCTGCACGTAAGCTGGTTCCGGCTCTGAAAAAACACGCAAAGCAAATATTGTTTAAATAACGCAGGATATTTGTGTATTGCACCATGTATCGCAGGATATTTGTGTATTACATGGTGCAGTACACAAATATCCTGCATTATTTGTGTGCTGCACCATGTAATACACAAATAACGCAGGATATTTTTGTACTGCACCATGTAACGCAGTATATTTGTGTAAATAAAGCAGGATATTTGTGTACTGCACCATGTAATACACAAATAACGCAAGATATTTGTGTACTGCACCATGTTACGCAGGATATTTGTGTAAATAACGCAGGATATTTGTGTACTGCACCATGTAATACACAAATATCCTACGATATTGTTTAAATAACGCAGGATATTTGTGTACTGCACCATGTTACGCAGGATATTTGTGTATTACATGGTGCAGTACACAAATATCCTGCTTTATTTACACAAATATACTGTGTTACATGGTGCAGTACACAAATATCCTGCGTTATTTGTGTACTGCACCATGTAATATGAACAAATGTACTTTTATATGAACTTTCTATTAGTCTATTATCTGATTTTGGGTAATTATCTACACTATTTTGGATAACAGACTGTTTTCCCATTTTTTTTTATATATATGGTGTTTAATTCTATTGTGACGCCATTTTCCTATTATATCTCCCTTCTCTCTAATAAACACACGTACCTAAGATGCCACAAACTATCCAGCAATTTCCAGATGTTTTAAAAAAAATGTAATACATATTCACCTCATTGTTTTTGGCGATCCCACTGTAATCAGCCTCAGGGGGCAGGACCACATAGAGCTCGGCCTCATAAGCTCCGCCCTCTCCCTCGTTTCTGGCGTTGAAAGTCAAGGTCAGCGCGTTGTCGTCCCCCAGGTACACTTCTTTACGATCGCTAAAAGAGACAATTTATAACGTCAAACGACAGAATTCTGCAAAACGCAAGGAAATTAAGGAGGAAGCCAAGTCAGAACTCTGTGAAAGAATTTACAGAACCAGTTGTGGTGATAAAATACAGATGTTTGGACCTGTTGTGTAGTTCATATCTCTGTAGTTACTGGAACAATCCACATGAAACAAAAACTGGCTCGAAATTTAATGATTTTCTGTCGGCAAAAATGATTTAACTGAATGATTTTTTTTTTCTTTCTCAACAGAGCATTAAAAAAGCTGAGTTACTCTTACACACAAGTTAAATTATTGTTGGTTAGAGTTGCAGCTACAAGTAGGGTATTCCAAAAACTTGTATGAGTCGACTTTTTATTTAGATAATAAGGATTTAAATTGGACAACAGTATAAACAGAAATGAGAAGATGTATTATTTTCTGAGAGAGATTAAATGATTCACTTAGTTTAATCTGTTCTTATAAAAATACATAATTTCCTGTATTCCTAGTACATTTTTCTGCATTTTCTGCATTTTCTGCAGTAGTTTTATAGTGAGTGCAGTTTGGGTTAGATGACATATGTAATAGTTTTGAGAGCATTTGCCACTTGTTGAATCAAGATCTAGACCCAAGCTTACATTTTTGTGGATTTTCCGTATTAACGTTTCTTACAAAAACAGCGATCGCCCATAGATTTATATATATATCCTCCTGCAGCCCATTTAAAATCATGACATCACACTGTAAACTGGCATGAAACAAATATTGATGCCTTCCTGGTTTAAATAAATAACTGGAATTGCAAAAGAGGGCCGCGTTCCACCGCTAAAATACATCGGTTAATTCATCTTAGAGGTTTTCCCTATTACTTAAACTTTTCCAGGCTCGTAAAAGTGTTATAGGTGCAAAGTAACGGGCCACGGCGATGCACAGCTCCTCCTCGTTGCTAACGCGGTTCACTTTCCATGGAAGGCTGGGGCTAGAACAATGCGGGGCCACACAGACGATTTTAATTAGGAGTCGCTCATGAGAAACAGAATGGAAACAGAGGGAGAGAGCGCTTAAACTAATCCTGCACTGGCGAGTGAACGGGTGAGCTTAGACCAATTCAAAGAGCATTCAAACTAAGGTTGTCAAAAGTAGAAATAGACAAAAACTGGGCCAATATTTGGGCTTTTTAGGATATCGATGATTGGCTTTAAATCTCCAGCACAGGCCAATATTTTGTTTTTGTTTTAGTCTATCTGATGCCTAAAAATACACACCAACATTTATTATTTAAACACTTTCATGAGAAGAGAAAACTGCACCAATTATATGACTACACGGTTCCATTATGGGTTGGTGATTAAAAAAAAAAAGAAGGCTGTGGTTATGTTTGTAGTAGTTTGTTGTTTGTCGTATGTTTGCAGATGAATAGTCTGTCACTTTGTCTCTGTTGGGTTGTACATGGGTTATATGATCCTTGTGTATATATAGTTATGTATATAGCACCAGTCTTACTCCATAGTTGGGTGTTTATATAATATCTATATGTATTCAGATACTCTTCTGTTGTATTTTTGTATTTTTATAATTTTTCTATTATTATTAGCAATACGATTTTTAATATTTCAATGATTTTGTCTTTGTATTTTGAATGCTGTTGTGTTTTTGGGTTCACTGTGCCTTTATGACCTGCCACCCTTGGGTGCTTGCCACACCCTATTTAAGACGCCACCTGAGCTCTCACTCTCTATTTGTCTGATGAAGGCCGTTGCATGTCCTAATAAATCTTCACAATTTGCTAGTAAGACGGTGTGCGGGATTTCTCTTTATGTTTGCAGTAGTGAAATTAAAGAAGTTATACTAAAGCGTTTACCCTGGAGGATCAAAAATCAGACACTAATCAATACTAAAAATCGTAACGATATTAGGCACTCATCTGAGCAGATATTGTTACCAAAAAAAGACACATTCACAGGACAGAAATGAACCTTTCCTGAAGCTTTAGACTGATCCTGAGTTGCATAAGAACAAGTATAAGAGCACATAGACTAGTATACGCCCATGGAGCAGTATGGAACCTACCTGGACCAATGAGACGTTAAACATCACATTGAAATAGTGAAAAAGTTTTAGTATCATGACAACACTGTTTGCTTGTATTGTGATTTCTTATTCGGTAAACCACTTTGAATTATCTGTGTACTGATTATGCTATACAAATAAACTTGTCTTGCAAACATAATAGGTGTTTTGATATCATTTACAAAGAAATCTTGTATATTAGATGCCTCCAACCCTCCTACGAACAAACAACAGGCCATTTTGCTATTTAACACGGGCCAGAGTTGTTTCTGTTTATAGTTTGTTTTCTGGTTCAAAGCCAATTATCCAATCAGTAAACAGAAAGGACGCTCTGGGTTGCCAGATTCAACAATTAAAAGTACTTTGTAATAAACACAAAAGGGCTCTCTAGGACATGATGTGTTCTCAGTGTATGAAAGCAAATTGCCATCAAGCTGTAAGGCCTTTTTAAAACCCAGTTGGAGAAGAGAACCACTTTAAAACAATATTAAAAAAGTACTTTACCTGAATTTTACTTCATTTAGAAGAGAACCACTTTAAAACAATATTAATAAGTACTTTAAAATGAAGTAAAATTCAGGTAAACAATTTAGTCCCCACTTATCTTATGCATTCAGAGCATCACTCGTATTCACTTTGAGTTTATAAGCACTTTTCACAACTTTCAGAGACCAATGCAGAGTTTTGTCACGCACACTTTCTGATAACCAAACAATAAAACACTTTCTTTCGATGCAGAAAACACACAGGGGACATATTTTGAGAGCTGCTTATATATGAATATCTGTACGGGCCAAGACAATCTTTGCTCATATACATGGGAAAATAGGTGCAGGGAATTTAAGAGGAGAAATACATCAGATTAGGACGTAACTTTGAGTCACCTGTTCAGTTCTGAGTGTGTAAACCAGACTCCAGTTTAAAGTGGTAGCGCATGTGAACAAGTGAACAGAAAAAGGACTTTATAGGTACTAGATCCTTGGGTAGTTGACAAAACGGGAACAGGGGTCATCGTGGTGACTTTACAATGGCCCGTAAACGTGTATCATAAATAATACTAGAGTCATGTTGTTTTGCTCGGCACTTGTTCCATACGGAGCGATGGATCCACCATACATCGAGGGAAACTGGAGACAGATGTTAGATAAATATAGGAATGTGAAATGACAGAGGGGAAGGGAGCGAGGGAGCGTGTTATTTCGGAGTAAAATGCTAACAGACTTCTGAAATCAAAGTGTGGTAGTGGTGTGCGTTTGACAGCTCTGGATCACCCAAGGGTGGGAAACGGGGCACAGCGAGCTGCTATATTCTCTATAAGTTTCTATGTAAAATGTCTATTGCCAAACAAATTGATTGAAATTCATGTATGTGAGTTTTACAGTAACAGTACAAAAGCTATTCGCCATTACTAATAGACCAATACTAATAAATCTGATTTGTGTGACATGTTAGATCACTTATACAAGCTGCTTCTGACTAGTTTCAATATTTGTAATCATATTTGATCCTAAATAAAGTGAAGAAATTGTCCTTGAGATTCCTTAAAGATGCACATTTATACTGTATATCATATTTATTGAAGCTTATAGTACTAACCTAATAACCAGATGTGCAATACACAAATCTTTTATCGAGTCGTTAAAAGTTACAGTGACCACTTTTTGCAGCAAAAACAACAACATTCACTTTTGCCCCTGTATTTTTTCACCTTGTAAGCAGTCTATTGTAAAAACTATGGAAGGAAGCTGTCAGGGTTATTGCCCTATTGCTGTGACACATAGGACTATTAACAGCACTTACTATCTTGGGTTCCAATGAAAACAAAGTAGCAACAAAAGCAGCTGTATAGTGTTTTTGCAGCAGCCTAAATCCCATTTGCATAGCGGAGGTGAAGAGTTCAGCGTCTGTGACCCCATGTGCAGTTTAACATAGACTATGCACTCCCTGGCCTAGTATATAGTATTTCCTGACACATTTATGCTGCTGAGGGGTTTGTAGAAACGCATTAGGAGACTTACCCGAGGACGGCCAGCTTCAAGTCAGGAACACAGATGTTGTCTTCTCCGCAATCCAGCAGAATCTGAGCCTACGAGAGAAATAACTGTTATATAGTGTTGAAGAGTGTGTTTACTATGTTTGCAATAGTCCATTTCTGTGAGATACCCATGTCAGCTACTTTCATTTCACTTCAGTTGTTTCCTTCATTTTAGGTGCTCTGAAATCCTACCTGCTTCTGAAGCAAATTATTGTTTGAATTGATTTAAAGATACAGTATGGAAATTCTTGGAGATGCCTGCATGACTCCAGGGAAGAAGAAGATTAAAAATGATTCATTCTTCATGGGAATAGATAAGATTTATGCCATACTGTGGATGATTATGGCTATAGGAACAACCTTTATATGGAAACAGGCAGGAGAAGGTGCTACTACAGACGGAATGAGAGGCAGGTTTGTGGAGATGCAAGCCCCCGAGTATGAACATACTGTGGCTTTAAATCATTTTAGCGTTTTTGATAATTGACCAATCCTAATCATAACATTTAATATTGATATTGATTGATGAAAAAAGAAATAGAAAATAAGATAGGAATCCAGGCCCATCAAACAATGAAAACCTCTGTTTGAGTTGTCACAATTTTCACATTTGCAGTTATTTAGACAATATAATGTTCTCTGCACCGTAGTTACTTTAGACGTTAAATGGGCTTGAATCAATATTCCCAATGTCCTTTTAGATAACATACAGATATTATAAAGGGAGATGTACAGTGTCACAATCCGACTGTTGAAAATACATTAAAACATGAGAATGGAATTAGACACACAAGATAAATTTTATATCAGCTCAAGAGAGATAAAAGTAGGAGTGTAGCAAGACGTGACATGTGCTATGACTAACATGCTCCGTCTGGTCCCCCTCCCCACCCCGTCCTATACACGCACCTGGACCACAGCCACCTCCTATTTACACAGCACCATTTCTTCACATGAAAACAATGTAATGTCTCACACAGGGACAGTGACGGACTCAAGAGCAGCTGTGCCATCAAAAACATGTGCTTTTCAAATTATCGAGTACAAAAAGGAAGTCATGTTGTCTCTTTTTTCAAGCTGAATTACACGCAGGAGCAGGAGTCATACTTAAAAATGTCAGATAAATTGTATGAGATGGTCAATCTTCATACTGACAGATTATTAGTTTCATTTCAATGCAGTTTTGTCTTAATAAAAATATATATATATGAATCTCTGACTCTTAATCATTGCCATTTAAATTAAAAAACAGACACTTTTCCTGGAATGTTCCTCACTGTGGCATTAAACCTATTCATCTCCATGGAGTCACTACTGGGTCAACTAACAGCTCAGATCCGTGGAGAGGCGTGTCTGCTGCTCACAGCAAGTATGCATGTAATTCAAGGTATTTTTTTAAATAAATAAAAACGCCGTCGATTAATAAAAAAACAAGATAACCACGTTTAATGCCACTCCAAGGGACATTTTAGGAAAAGCAATAACATCTCCATGGAAACAAGCAGGTGGCACTATAGAAAATAAACGATAACATTGAAACTAATTGAATCTATTGATACGATAACCAAAAAGTTAAATAAGAGATATTAACTGCAAAAACAAATAGTGGAATTAAATACTTTAGTAGTAAGAATACGTCTATAGAAGTTATGCTCATTTATTCAGCCCTCTTCATTTGAAAACTAATTGTAGTACAGAAAAAAACCCAAAAAGTACTCAAAATAAATATTGGCCCCAAAAATAATTGTTTCATCTGTTATATACGGAGCAATTAATCGATATAGTAATGATGACGGGCTTTTTGCTCCTATCCCTACACTGTAAAACACACCTGGACACCTTCCCTTTCCACAGCCCCATTTCTTCCCATGAAAACAATGCCTCACACGGGGTCGGTGACGGACAGCTGCGGCGTTACAAACATGTGCTTCAGGTTTGTGACATCAGAGTAGGAAACGATGAGTACTCAGAAGAGATGCGCCTCCTCCACATGCACAGTCCCACATCAGAGGTCTGCGCGGTGAACCAGGCTCCAACCACACGCTACACCACCCTCGACCGACCTCATCACCGCCGCATGATCATAAAGGGCTCGGCTTTGGAAATAACGCTCTAAGAAATAAATAAGGCAATATATGAATTCAGTGGTGTGAGATTTGTTACAAGATCAAATGTATTAAGTTATTAGAGAAAGTGCGGTTGTTTCAAATGTTGAGTTTAAATGAAATGAGACTGGGTGAAACTTATATGTAATATATAATGTAAAATGTAATCGACAGGGCTTGGTTAGGTGACAAAAAGATGGATAGTTTCATTTTCATTTTTTTTTCCTTATACTGATTAATCTCACATTTTTAATCAATTGTATTTTATCAACTTGGAAAACAAATAAATTAGCTTGAAATAGGAATAAGATATGCAAGATATTTTGATCAGAAATAAAGTTATGATAAGGAGTGTTAAAAAAAATCATAAACCTCACTTGTCAAAACTACTTAAAGCAAGATTAATATTATGATTTCAGGTCTTTTTTCCTCATGTAGATACTGTTTTTTTTACAGTGTAGAGTCAAGTGCTCAGCCTTGAAGAGCAGACGGGCCTATGGAGATTACAGTGCAGAGCAGGACTCTCTGAAACCATTGGATGAGGGGACGACCACTGGACGTGTGGCACAGAAAGCCACAATTGCATCGAGCTGCGTCCTATCAGTGATGAGGCTCATGACAGCAGAGGTAATAAATAGAAAACTGCCAGAGATTAGAGAGACCAGAGGAGCCCCCCTTTCATTACAGTGAAACTAAAGCTCTAATTTGGGTCACCATAGTAACCGCGGTGATGACTTGGGCCCATGTGATCCCTGCTCTGTGTATATACGGGTTTAGACCCTTCCTGCAACAACAACATGCATTAACGTTACACTGTGTATATCAAAATCATCATTTTGTCTAGATTGGAAGAATAAGTTAACTATGGTCTTCAATTTGGCAAAAAGAAAGTGAAGTTAAACCTCTGCCTTTGACCCGTCCTTGAATGCCACTCATTGGAGCTGGTTCAGGAGCAGGTCAGTCAAAACTACCATGACCAGCCCTTTTTTTGTTTAGAAATAATGGGTAAAATGAAGTACCCAAAACCCATAAGACAGAGCAGTGTGGCAAATGCCAACAGATCAAATCAAATCAAGGCCTATTCCAGGTTTAAGCTGGGGCTAAACCACGTCTAAAAGTGGACGACATAATTGTCACTGTAGTTCTAAACAAAACAGTATCCAGAGAAAGAGAAGTTCTGTCATTGTGTCCTTAGACAAGACACTTCACCCACGTCGCCTCATATAAAAGTGTGTGTTGATGGCACAGATTGGCAGGTTCACTTACATCAGCTTGCCCCGGGGCGGCTGTGGCCACACTTGTGGTTTACCATTACTGAGTTTTAGAGTGAAAGAATAATGACTACAATGTGCAGTGTTGAGAGGCTTTGCCTGTGACAAGTGTAAGGCAACATTATTATTGCCGCAGTACTGCCTAGAAACTGTATTAGGCTTTTTATTTTGGATTTGTAATGTATAAAATGTTTTAGATTCGATGCAGTGGCAAGATTTGTCACAAAGTGCTGCCTTTAGAATAGAATGTATTCACGGGTCTGTTTATGGGAGACATTTTTCAAAACATATCATATATTCTTTTGAATTGGTAAAGGCTTTTGCAACAGTGCTCATTTTTCCTTGCCTGTATAACAAATACAGAGACATGTCCTTCTGGATTTCCAGGCAACATTTTTCCATCACCTTCAAACCTATAGATAGGAGGGGGGGAAATAATTTACAAGAGCAAAGATGGGTACTTTCACTTGTCATAAATAGTGATTTTCTCCCCATTTTGAGCAGCCCTATGAATCACAAATAAGAGAATCAAACTACACTCATTAATCATAGTCACACTCTGTCATGGAAAGAGTTCAAGAACAATAAGGCCAGTTGTGCATTTCTTTCCAACAGTTTGAACACATGCACATTACATGCATAATGCTTCAATTAATAGAGCCATCTCTGTGCCATAAATTAAAACAGTGACATGTGGATTGTATTAAAAGGACTGAGAGTGCATCAACAGTCTTTAAACTGTTTGAAGAGTGAAGGAGTTTGGCAGAGGCGCTGTTACATGAGAGGTTTCACATTGTGCTCGCATGTGGGAGCAGTCAGTTTTATGTCATAGAAGTGATCAAGGGCTGTACTATATTGTACCATCCACAGGGTCATTTCCGCTACAGGCAGAGCAGATGCATCTTGTTTAATGACATATGCCAGTACTTGATATTAACAAGTCCCAATTTTGTACACTTGGGTACAAAAACACATGGGTAAAACTAGGCGCTGGGTACAGTTTAAGGATGCCAGCCCAGTACCAAATAAAAAGGCTACTGGAAACAAAAACTGGTAAGTAATAATACATTTTGAAGTCCTGATCGAAAACAATAGAAGGTTACAAGCCAGTGTCACAACAGATTAATAATAAAAACAGCAGCTTTTCATCGAGTAAATACTGTTTAATAGAATGTATAAACATTGTAGTTCTGCTTTGTCATTTATGATCATGCTGATACTTTGCGGCTGATGTCATGATCGTTCCCTGGAGCTGTGAAGACATTCCTCTGTGAAGCTCTGATACCAAAATTAGACTTTAATCAGAGTTTTAATTTAACATAATTAGCACTATTCAAGTAAAGACACCGTAAATATGGTCAAACAGTTCAATAACTGGATATTCAGGCTTAAGCAGATCCCAAGGCATTAGTCCATGTTCAAAGGAAAAGCTTTGATATCAGGGATGGTTTAAGAAGATTTCAGAAGATAAAAAAGGAATGTAAAAGCAGGATTTAAATGAGATCCAGAAACTAATGCCCACAAACATGGCGCAGATGTAGGGATGCCCAGTCCAGCCGAGAGCTGCGGAACCAAGCCAAAGGATTTCAACCACCGACCAAATCTGAAAGTCTAAATCTAAAATATGAACTTTAAATTCAATCCTAGTTTTAAGACATTCCAACACTTTTCAGAACAGAAAAATCGCAGTTTCCTTCTTGTTTATCTCTGCTATTCAAAACAGTGACTACTCCTCCAGTTTGTGTACATACCTTCTGAATAAATACAAGGAAATGTGAACTGCGCTAACTTTAAAACACTACAAATCCCACTGCATCAGAAAAATTCAACCTGCAACCTCATTCCGCAACCTGCTATTCAAAAACAAAGAAACTAAAAGAAAGAAAAAACTAAAATAACAATAAAGAGGTTCAAAATAAAATGTGAACTTTGCACTTTAAAACATCACAAATGACATCACGATTTCTACCAGAGAATTCCTGACTGTGGTCTTGTTTATCCCTGCTATCCAAAACCATTAAATCTTCCTTTTGTTTGTGCATATACCAAATAAAATGAAATGTGAACTTGAACTGGATGTTAAAACAAGACCCGTCGTAATGTCAAACAGAAAAATCTCTCTTTTTCATCCCCTGCGATCCAAAACGTAAATTAAAATGAAATATAAGCCTTGAACTGGATTTTGGACATTAAACACATCTATCTAGCATTTATTTATTTATTACGGGCGTTTCTATTGTTCAAAAATACATATATTTTCTCTGTGAATGGGATTGTATCTCCACAGATCTGACCTGTAATGCAGTCTATAGTTATATAACCTCTAATACACCAAAAAAGTTGAGCAATGCACCTTAATATCTACCAGAAAATCTCCAATTTGGTTCATCCGTGCTACCAAAACCATTAAATCTTCCTTTTTTTGTGCATATACCAAATAAAATGAAATGTGAACTTGAACTGGATCTTAAAACAAAACCCGTCGTAATGTCAGAACAGAAAAATCTCCAGTTTTTTTCATCCACTGCTATGCAAAACGTTCTAAATAAATAAAATGAAATGAAAGTTAAGCCTTGAACTGGATTCTGGACATTAAACACATCTATCTAGGGCGTTTCTATTGTTCAAAAATACATATATTTTCTCTGTGAATGGGATTGCATCTCCACAGATCTGACCTGTAATCCAGTCTATAATTATATAACCTCTAACGCTAACAAAAAAAGTTGCGCAATGCACCTTAATATCAGAAAATCCCCAATTTTGTTCATCCGTGCTACCAAAACCATTAAATCTCCCTTTTGTTGGTGCATATACCAAATAAAATGAAATGTGAACTTGAACTGGATCTTAAAACAAGACCCGTCGTAATGTCAGAACAGAAAAATCTCCTTTTTTTTATCCACTGCGATCCAAAACGTTCCATCTAGCATTTATTTATTCATTACGGGCCTTTCTATTGTTCAAAAATACATATATTCTCTCTGTGAATGGGATTGCATCTCCACAGATCTGACCTGTAATGCAGTCTAGAGTTATATAACCTCTAATACAGCAAAAAAGTTGCGCAATGCACCTTAATATCTACCAGAAAATCCCCAATTTTGTTCATCCGTGCTACCAAAACCAGTAAATCCACCTCTTTGTGTACATACCTTCTAAATAAATAAAACAAAATGCGAACTTTAAAACATCACAAATCTTTCCACAACATGTAACACAAAAATCCTCCCTCTTCTGGTTAGTTTTCATACCTTCTGCTCTATCACGTTGGCCGTGTGGTAGTTGAGGACGGGCCTGAGTCCGTGGGAGTCCTCCGCCGCCGTGGGGTCCAGGCTGTAGTTGAACGCCACGTAAATGGGCGAAAGTTTATCACGAAACTCCTTCTCGTCCTGGGGTCAGACAAACAGATTTACCCGGTGAGCCTCGGCGCCAGGGGAAACGCAATAATAATAATAACTTAATTGATTTATTTCATTTTAGAGTCATGAGTCGAGCCGTTCAGACTGTTGAAATCCATCACTATAAATAAGAGGTCCCATCGCCACAGAGCCGGTCAGTAGATTTACTATTTATAAGTACGTGCAGTTTGGAAATGTTGCCTCACCATATTTAATTTGCTGTAGATCATAAAGCCTTTAATTATATGTCTAATAGATGCTTGCTTATGGAAGGCTTAAACTAAAAAATTAAATGCGATAGAAATCTTGGGAGCATTTAACTACTAAATATTACAAATAGTCAAGATATTTTAAGACAATAATTCAACATTTGTATTACTAGAGCTTGGTTAGAAAGTAAGAAATTAGAAATTAAATGCTAAAATGTTATAGTGAAACTGAATTACGATCCTTTAGTTACAAATTACGCTGGACTAAACTTTAGAAATTGACTAGTCCTGTCACCATAATTACTATAACAACTATATTGCAGGTTTTTTTTTAACAATATTAGACATTATACAAGTTTTTGCTGGAATTTTCCTGATTTGAGGTTATGATGTCAGTGGTAAAAAAGTAGTTTCAATATTATTCATTTTCTAGCAATATATCGCACTGTTTGGCCCATTTTCTAAAGTTAACATATAATAAAGTAATAAATTGTCAGTCAGAAATTATTATTGTAGTCTAAAAATATTAAATTGTAGTTTCATTTTTGGTAAAAATTAGTAAAAAGAAGTAAAATGTTCCATATTATGCTGTGTGTAGTCCACTAGCTTAATATGGAAGGGTTGAATGGCATGTGGCTTTTATATTTTTAGTTTGAAATGGGATTGAAACTAAAATGTTATATCAGACTCCTACAGTTTCACTTAAACAGCGAGAGATACTTCACTACTTTCATAATTTATCATATAATTTTTGCACTTTTTTCATTACAGCGTCTTGTATATAGCCGACATATATTTTTATTACTTTATTTTTAGATTTTTATTTTATTTTTACTTTGTCTTACTTCAATTTCATTACCATTTATATTTTTGTCTTTGTTATTAAAATATATTGTAATATGTGAGCTACTGTGTCCAAGTAATTTCCTTGTAGATCAATAAAGTTAGTCTAAGCCCAAACTAAAAATACCACTACAATAAAAAACTACAATGGGAAAAAAATACTTAGCGAGCAGTTCTCCAAGTTATTAAAAGCCGTAATGTCGTAACCATCTGTTTCGGTCAGAAGTGTCCTTACTCTTAGGTAGATCATTTTGTGGTGGCACGTGCGCTGGCCGTGATGCACCCGCACGCTTTTC
The DNA here is from genome assembly GCA_000787155.1 of Scartelaos histophorus. Lineage (NCBI taxonomy): Eukaryota > Metazoa > Chordata > Actinopteri > Gobiiformes > Gobiidae > Scartelaos > Scartelaos histophorus. The sequence continues at coordinate 16,982 of KN499994.1, read as the reverse complement.
TGCAGGCGGGGCATCTGGGTGTCCAAAAACAGAGCCCTCTTCACGGCCCCCTTCTTTTTGTGATCCCGGCTGTCGAGCTGCACCTCCACCTGGAAATCTGCAACACGGTTTAAAGACGTGTGATGAGAGGTTTGGAGAAGACCTCTGTACATACGAGCGGGTAATGAGGGCAACGGCGCAGGGGTAATGGTCGTGTGGGTACGGAAGATGTTCAAATGAGATCGCCACATTCAGGCCTGAGATGGGGGCAAGCAAATGTACTACAGAGAGAGTTTTGTGCACTATGTAGCTTTTTAAGGAGGTTCTCCTATAGGTTGCATGAAGAAGTGGACTTATGGAGCGTCAGTCAAATGAAAATCACAAAAATAAGTTATAGAAGACAAATGAAAATCACAAAAATAATAGTTATAGAAGCAAATTTGGAGCTGAGTTCTATGTTATATTCACTTATTTATGGTGAAAATAGTGAAATAAACCCCTATAATCATATAGAGCAGGTTAATACGAACAATTCAAGACTAAAATGAACAGCTCAATACACATGGACACATTTTTTTCAATATAATCCAACTTGAGGTAGTTGATGGAGCCAGAAGCTCATTTCCTGTATATGAATGTGCAGCTAAAACATTGGCTATGTCCATTTATATGTATATAGTCTGGACCAACCTACTTGTCTCTATGGAAATATAATTACTTTGCAATGTTTCACAGTACAGCTTTAAATTTATCCATCTCCATGGTGACCTCCCAAAGTTTCATGTTAGACCCGTGGAAAGGCAACTCAGCTGACAGTAAGAAAAGTAGTTTCAATATTATCATCATTCATTTTCTAGCAATATATTGCACTATTTGGCCCATTTTCTAAAGTTAACATATAATAAAGTGATAAATTGTCAGAAATTATTATTGTAGTCCAAAAATATTAAATTGTAGTTTCATTTTTGGTAAAAATTAGTAAAAAGAAGTAAAATGTTCCATATTATGCTATTATAATGAAGGCAATAGAAACAAAATGTAAATTAATGCATGAAAGATAAATGTAACGCCATACTGTGGATCATTCCAGTCAAAACACATCTCCATGGCAACCCTTACACTGTCATTTCTTATTATTTTTTTAGTTCTCGCGGTTATATTGCGATCGGAATAGTCCCAATTACCAATTAGTCAAATAACGTCTTGACAGCTCTATAGTGAAGGAACAGTCATATTAGATTACATTCAAAAAGGGGGAAAAAATGTCAAATTGGCTCACCGAGGACATCTGGGAGGTGCTTTCCATCAGCAGATAAGCAGAAACTCACGTTGACACTGTCGAAGAGAGAAAGAAAAAGAAAGGAAAAAAGAGTGGAGAGCGAGAGGGGACAAGGACACGAAGAGGGCACGTTATTCATTTAATCCTGGAAGAGCAGTTTAAACACATCATGGAAACAAAGCGGTCAATTCATTCCCGTTTCCGTCACGTCCTCTCGGCCCCGCTATTTTTGTCTCAGCTTATGGTTCACTTTTCATTAGGGCTAAATCGAATCAAAACTGCAACTTCAATGGTGGCGAGTTTACTCAACAGAGGGCGAGATATCCAGTTTTTATGAAGTCTTAATATGTCATGCATGTGGTTCTTATAGTGCTTGAGCCATTCATTTTCCCTTGTTTTCTCATATGGTAATGTCCCTGGGTGAGATTAAAACGTGAACTGGAACTTTTACTTTTGCAAATCGGACTGAAAAATGTAAAAATATTTAAATTAGAGGCGCTGTAGCTGGTTTTTACTGTCTAAAAACTGTCTAAAAAAGCAACAAACTTCAACCTCAATTTCTTAACACAAGCTATAAAAAAAATAACTGCGCACCATAGTTTCTTTGTGGTTTTTGGGCAATGGCGATACAACACATGGTAATATAAAAGAAAGTAGCTTATATGTATTATATGTAACGTTATAGTGAAACTGAATTACGATCCTTTAGTTACACGTTACGCTGGACTAAACTTTAGAAATTGACTGTCCTGTCACTATAATTACTATAACAACTATATTGCATGTTTTTTAACAATATTAGACATTCTAAAAGTTTTTACTGGGATTTTCCTGATTTAAGGTTAAGGTGTCAGTGGTAAAAAAGTAGTTTTAATATCATCATTCATTTTCTAGCAATATATCGCACTGTTTGGCCCATTTTCTAAAGTTAACATATAATAAAGTAATAAATTGTCAGTCAGAAATTGTTATTGTAGTCTAAAATATTAAATTGTAGTTTAATTTTTGGTAAAAAAAATTGTAAAAAGAAGTAAAATGTTCCATATTATGCTGTGTGCACAACTTGTCCACTAGCATAATATGGAAGGGTTGAATGGCATGTGGCTTTATAGTTTTAGTTTGAAATGGGATTGAAATTAAAATTTTATATCAGACTCTCACAGTTATACTTAAACAGCGAGTTTCTTTGTGGTTTTTGGGCAATGGGGATACAACACATGGTAATATAGTAGTATGGTAATAGTAATAGTAGTATGGTTTAATGTTGAAGATCATATTCTACTGAGTATCGAGTCTATTATTTAGTCTCAAAATCAAGTTAGAAATGTTAGTATTCTGACAAAACTAGTACTGGGGCACAACTGATTTTAGTTTATTACATGCAGGCCCCTGTACAGCCCCTTTATGTAGTGCAAATTTACAGGATAATCCTTACAATACTTGAGACATGAACTGGAATAGGATTATATGGCAAAGGGGAAGAAATGCTAAATATTTGCTGTGCACTAGTTTGAGCGCTGAGTATTCACAGGCCAAGTTGATAAATTGTGGTCTTCCCTTTCACCTCCTCGTCTCCCGCACACACTAATGTATCTGGACACAGCGGAGACTCAATTTGGGCACTGCTCAGATTTCAGCTTTGGACCAGTCAATGGTCCATCTGTATTTAAGCCTCGCATGAAGCGCGCTCCCATGACATCAGCTGCGCAACATGCCGAATGCCAATGCTATCCAAAATATTTGCAATCCCATTTGTTTTACAAGCGAAACCACACTACAAGAGCAGAAGAGAATAGAAAAAAAAATAGGGATTTGGAAAGAGAAACAAGCTGTTAAATATCATTGGACGTACTGCAGAGACGAGCATCGTTGGTGAAACTGCTTGGATGGACCGAGTTTAATATTCAGTAATACTTTATAATGACTACACTAGTTTGACTGAACATTTAGATCAATATTTTAACTTCTATTGTTTTAGAAATGTTATATTCATTGGAAAAATTAACATCCTCGCTCCTTTTGCTAAGTAAACATTATAACATTGTACAAAATATGCTAATTTTAACTCATAATCCATCATTTAGAAGCTAAGACCATCTCTGTGTGCATGTTTTATTAAAGTAATACCGGTGTAGTTATTATAAAGTGGTACGCAATATTCTTATACTATATATACTGTACTTGCATATACTCTTTGAAACTAGCTTTAATATTGTCTTTGTAAACACTTTTGCTCTGTGTAAATACGTTAATAATAGTGTTAGAAATTATATATTAACAATAACGACAGATCTATAGTTCCATTTTTGTTTTAAGAACGGTTCACGTAAATGTCTCGACGATGACCTTTCCTTGCGTCTCTCTACTACAAATTGGCCCATCAAACTTCTGTTGTAAAGCTGCAGTAAGTACAATGACAAAAACAATCTATCTGCCCATCGATTTAAAAGAGAAAACGCCGGAGAAAAATGGGTCACGGAGACGGGGCTTTGTGGAGCAGTCAGAAGGGTCTTATGTAGTCTCTGCTCCTGGTTCAGTGTGGAGTGCCTGTGTCCTGATGTCTCCCAGCTGTGTTCCAGCGCTAAACAATATCTCATTCAAACCAACTGCTCCAGGCCCCTCCCCTCGCTCTTTCTCTCCCTGCACCGCTGTGTTCTGCATCCTTTCCTTTTTCTTTCTGTCTCTTCTGCACTTCGCTCTTCCCTCTTTCTCTTCTAAACCTCTCTCTCTGTATCTTTCTGCATCTCTCTGTGTCTCGTTCTTCTCTCATTTCCCCTTCTCTCTCTCTATTTTCTCTCCTAAATCTCTCTTTGCTTTCTTTCCCACTATTTCTTTCCCTCCCTCTCTCCTTCTGTATCCTCTTCTGCTCCGTCTATGCACTCTTTTCACCTCCACTAAAACTTTTCATCACCGGGGAGGACTTATGGCCATAGGGAGTTTCGTTACAACGGTATAAAAATGCAGAACCTCGATATTAGCGCTTGCCAACTTGCTGTTTTCCCTTAGAACATTACAAGTAAATGTGTACAGCTTGCATTTTTTCCATTATTACACTTACTCACTACATATTTTTGACGAAAATATATATAGTTATACATTTTAGAGTAAATGATTCTTATGATTAAAGGTGCATTTTGTAACTTTTTCGTTCGTCGCCTGCTTGTTGCTATGGAGATGACACTAAACAGCTCTATGTTACATTTATTCAACATTATAGCTCGAAAATACCTAGAAAAACACGCATTCTGAATGTGTGAGGGGGTCGCCTCTCCACAGATCTGAGCGGTCACTTGGAAACAGAAAGCTTTAATGCCATACTGTGAAATATTCCAGGCAAAGCAATAACATTTCCGTCGAAAAATGCATTTGACGGACTTAATTTATTGCATTTCGGAGCCGTTTAGCGCTCGTTTAAGCCAAATCTTTTCGTATGCGGTACTTATAGTGAAAACTTTGAGAGCCATTTTGCAAGCGGGATAGTCCAAGTATAATAATCAATCAATCATTTGAATCGTCAATGCTGGGGTCTTATTAAGGGTCCAGTCCTCTGTCAGTAACATGTGGTTTGGAGTTTAGACTATAGATGAAGACATTTGACTATTGTTGTGTTAAACGGCAATGATGAAAAGCGCCTATAGTTTACGTTGAGGAAATGAATATCGCTAGCCATATTTACATATTTTGAAAGTTATATTAATTTGTTTTTAGTTGGAATAGAAAACTTTTGAGAATTGCGAGAAGTAATGCATTTCTGCTTACAGCCCCGGTTAAAGCGAAAGAAGATGTACTATTGGCATCTGGTTTTCATTTCTACAAATTCATTTTTAATAGCCCAAAGAGTGGCTACTAAAACACTGCTAATTTACGAGAAACTATTCAAACTAAATAAACCGGACTGGACAGGCACGCGAGTGGACAGTCAGTCATGTAGAGGCGATATAGGCGGTTTGTGATGTGTGTTTCTTTAGCCGGAGTTTGCAGAGAGTGAATTCCAATGAAAAACAATGCCCCTACTGAGCATTACTTCAACCCCTGTGTGTTTTATTACGAGCAGCACTAGAACAACAGGTCAGATAAGGTTGGAGCTGGGGATGTAGCGATATCAAAATCCCCCGATACGATATTTACACGATATGAATCTTACGGTTCAATATTTGCTGCGACTTGCAAAATTGTGAATAGTCACCTTCCTAACATAATCGCCTAAGTCACTTTTTGCCTAAGTTTACTTTGTCATAATTTCAGTTTTGGGGGGAGTTTTTTGTGTTTCCTGAAAAACCTGAAAAAAATGACTTGTGCGATTATTTTAGGACGGTGTCGATATGCTACTTTCGCTTTTAAAAGCCTTAGAAAAGCCTTTGTGTACTGATAAAATATTAAGAATTAAGATTTAAAAGTGCTTAAGTTATTAGATAGTTATTTCTTCTTATAGTCTGCACTGACAACAGCAAAGGATCATGGGATTTGTAGTTCCCTGGTTTTTTTTTTAGGTATTGCTATATCAATGCAAGGCAAGGGAAGATTATTTGGATAGCACAATTTATACACAAAGTAATTCAAAGTAGTTTACAGAAAAATAAATTAACATAACTATTAATTTAGACGTGTAATTCCATATATTGTGATGAACCATGATTTATTGGGAGGCTTCTGGAGATGCAGTGTCACGATATTTCGCTTATTGAGTAAAACATATGATATAATGCAAGGAAATGTATCTAAAATAACCACGATCTGACCCGTGTGTCAAAGGAAGCAGAAAGTTTAGATTCAGATAACGCAGGAACTGACCAGGAAACAGGAATGCTGGCGTTGTCAACACAATTCTTCTCCTCAGGGTTGATCATGCTCGGGTGCACTGAAAGTGAAGCCGTGGTGTTAACTATAGGGCGTGACCTGTGCGTGAAGAAAAACACAGATTGGAGAGTTGCGAATGGAAAGAAAGCACAATTAGGAGATTCACTGCAGTAAACAAACTTCAAAATTGCATATACAACTCGAAATACCTATAAAGAACGGCCTTATCAACACCGAAAGCTCCCACGATGAGGTCTGAAAGCAATAAAAGCACAATTAGGATGGATGTTTGCAACAATTCTGCAGTGTTGATTGGTAAATGGGAGTTTTGTTTACCGGGGTAACCGTTCATGTCGAGATCCAGAGCTCCTCGGAGGGAAAAACCAAAACTGGCGGGGAAGTTACCAGAGGCCCATTGTCCCACGATCACCTGAGACGGTTTATCCCGGAGCCCCTCGGAGAAGCCGTTGTAGATGTAAACAAGGCCCCGGTGGTCTTCTCCGGCGAAGGGGGAGCTGATGGCCACATCTAAAGAGAGACAAGCGAGATTTATAATAAACCAGACCACATTGTTGGATAGGGATGGTGTGATTAATGGGTTTATATCAAGTAGTGACCAAAGGATTTTAAAATATTGGATTAGATTACTTCTGTTTCATAAGGCGGTCATCCAGGATTCAGAGAACTGCTGTTGCTTTCGTAACTTTGCATTTAGTTAGTGCACAGGGAAGCTAAGGCTATACATTTTTAATAACTTACTAATGATAACACTACATACTTGTAAATTATTCTATTTCTTTATTGGTCATTTCTATTGGCGTATTAAAACAATGGATCATAACCTCTCTGTTAACTTTTCTCATGGAGTGTACAAAGCCAAGTTACGGGTCAGATCTATGAAGAGGTGATCCTGCTCACAGTAAGAAGTGTCTTTTTCAATATTAATAATAAAAATGTGAGCAGTAACTAGTTTTCTATCACATTTTCTGTCCAGGTAGAGTAAATCTTTGTGTAACCAAACTCAATAGATTTTTTACCATTGAAGCCGTCCTGGTTGAGGTCTCCCAAAGGCGCGATGGCGTTCCCAAACCTGCCGTACACCTGCGTTCCGGTGAGGTGAGGTAGTTTCAATTCCAGACTGAGGGGGGCGCTCTGTAAGTAAACGTAGACCCTTCCCATTTCCTCCAGTCGACCCCCGGACCCCCGCACCATGAACATAGGGGCTCCCACCAGCAAGTCCACCAACCTGTAGACAACACAGGGAGAGATTACGATTAATTATGCAAAATTCATCTTTATCAACTTGTAAAAGCAATTTGAATGGAGGCAATTGGCAAATCATAAAGGCACCATCATCATTTTCTCCACAAACAACAAAATATCCAGTTTTATTCTGCATAAAACTCCTAATCCTATAATTCTTGTATTAGTTTGTCAGCTCCTATTTCTTTCTTTGTTTTTTTCTTCTGGTTCTGTGAAAAACTGAACTTTGAACATAAATTGCAAACTTTATCACAATTGTAGGTAGATATTTTGCCTGTAATTTATATGAAAGCCTGTGGAGATTGGCATAGCAGTTGACAATTCATAACAAATATCTATTGAATGGCAAATAGTCCCCAAAACGGCTTTAAACATATGAATAGAATTGTGGAAATAACTGGCATTTATGTAATATTATAAATAAAAATACTATGCTACTTTATTATTCTCCAACTACTCCATGTCTTCATTGTAGACTTGGTTAGACACAAAAGAAAATGCATTGTGTCTTTGTTCTTTTGTAATAAATTTGAATTTATCTAATCTAATATCATGGACTGTTTGTCACTCTATATCAGATAAGCTTCTGGGGGCTAAATGCATTATTTTGCTGCAGAGACATTGAACAGAAATCCGTAAAGGGACTGCATAGACCAGAATGCTTTGCTTGGTTAGATTATGATAACTTAAAACTAGTTTAATAGTTGTTTCATAATTGAAAACAGACAATAACTACTCCAGAAAAAGCTTGAATGGATGTTTTTGGGGAAGAAAAGGCATTTCCAATATAGTCAATAAGAATGGTGACTATAGCCCATTTTACGTTATAACCAGGAATTACTATGATTTTTAAAAATGCCAATTACTTACCCGTCACTGTTGATATCAGTTGTTGCGATGGAATAGCCAAAATATGATCCCATCTGCAGCAGAAAGTGTTGCATGTTAGAATAGGATTAGCACGTGATACACAATTACAGGTCCATTAAAAAGAGCAATCAATTTCATGCTTAGCAGTAACTTATGCTCGAAAATCTATTAAGAATCATAGCATTGTTAGCCAGTTCTCCCACTCATCGTGATTTTAAATAAGCGTTGTGTGTTTTTAATTCCCAGAAGCATTTGTGCAAACTCCAACTGCATTTTTCCTTCATAATTGAGCTTTACTGCAAACCACTTAAGAGCTCAGAAAGGCAGTCTTGTAAAAGGGAATAATTGTGCTGCTTACTCTGATGTAATAAATTAAAACCACTTAGGACGAGCCAGGAATAGAAAAGAAAAGACTGTTAAAAGTTAAAGTCGAGTTAAAGCTAGTTAATGCAGTAGTTAAAGGGCGCACAAGAAGAGATAACGATATAAGTTAGAAAAATTAAGTCTAATTCATTTTTTATTATTGGCATTAGTATTATTTTAGTTGTAGTCCTAGCCTAGTTGTAGTAATACTTGGATGAATCTATAGCAACTTACCAATACTAGAAATACTTTACAAAACATTTTCGATGGTGGTAAGGCTTGTCTAAAGTCAAATCTGCCATGATGAAGCCTGATAAGTAAAGGCTGCCAATCTGACCACCAGTCACTAACATACTGCACACACTGTACACACTGCACACACTGTACACACTGCACACACTGTACACACCGTACACACTGTACACACTGTACACACTGTACACACTGTTCTGTAATCACAGTTGCCCCAGGAAAACAAGGCAATCTGCATCATCAATAAGCCCATCAAATCACTACCTACTGCCGACACAATACTGAGCAAGATGGAGGAAGTGCCTTGCAAAAGGACACAAAAATGGTCTACAGTGGTTCAATGGGGGTTTGAACTGCCAGTTGTTGGTAACGTATTTCTAGTACTGGTAGAGGTTGTAGTAATAGCAGTCTTGTTATTTGCAGTTGCAGTAGTAGTAGTAGTAGTAGTAGTAGTAGAAGTAGCAGCAGTAGTAGCAGTAGTCGTAGTTGTAGCAGTCGTAGTAGTAGCAGTAGCAGTAGCAGTAGCAGCAGCAGCAGCAGTAGTAGTAGTAGTAGTAGTAGTAGCAGTAGCAGTAGCAGCAGCAGCAGCAGCAGCAGTAGCAGTAGTCGTAGTAGCAGTAGCAGTAGCAGTAGCAGTTGTAGTAGTAGTAGTAGCAGTAGCAGTAGCAGTAGCAGTCGTAGTAGTAGTAGTAGTTGTAGTAGTAGCAGTAGCAGTAGCAGTAGTAGTAGTAGTAGTAGTAGCAGCAGTAGCACTAGCAGTAGCAGTAGCAGTAGCAGTAGTAGTAGTAGTAGTAGTAGTAGTAGTAGTAGTAGTAGTAGCAACAGTAGCAGCAGTAGCAGCAGTAGCTGTCACAGTAGCATTAGTTGTAGTAGTAGCAATAGTAGCAGCAGTAGTCATAGTAGTCGTAGTAGTCATTGTAGTAGTCCTAATCGTATGTATTTATGTAGGTGAGGTTTATTTCTACCCATAGGTCAAGCTGTTTAGCAAAAGCAGTAGCAGCAGTAGTCACAGTTGTAGTCGCAGTAGCAGTCATAGTAGCAGTCGCAGTAGTAGTCATAGTTGTAGTTGTAGTTGTAGTATAGGATAGTACAATGGGTAACACTCACTTGCTCCCCAGTGTAGTTAGCCAGCATCTTCATGTCTGTGCCGTTCAGAATATACACCTGCAACACAGAGCAGCATGTGGTGAGTGTCTTTTATATGTTCAAGTGTAAACT